>JAMXBB010000008.1:56318590-56352239 GCA_024138015.1 Lumnitzera littorea
CCATACGAATACATCTATATATATATACATATGAAAATAAACTTGTATACATATATACATAAATAATATTTCACATGTACATATATGTGTATATATCTATAGTTATTTTGTAAAAAAAATACTTAATACCTATTATATATAATCTTGTGGATCTATACACATACCATATATATTATACCTATTGATACATACATGTCTACATACATATCTTTATACATACATATTTAATTACTTATGCATACATACATGTGTTGGTAATATAATATTTACTAAAATACAATACAAATACTACATATATACATGTACATACCATATAATATACTAAAATAATTTTACTTACCTATTATATTTGATTTTTCTTTTTCCTTTCTTCCTTCTTCTTCTTCTCCTTATTCTTCATGGTTTTGTTTTGGGTTTCTACTTTGCTTTTCTTTTCTTTTGTTTTTTACTTTGTATTTTCGGTTTTGTGAATTTCTAGGATTTTAGGGTGTAAATGTTGCTGATTTTGCAGCATATAATATAGAAAAATAGAGAGGCTTATCCTCTTCATTTAGGTATTAATTAGGATTAGATATTTATATTATTCTTTTGTCCTTTCTCTCTTAAATTGTGACACATGTACTTTAATTTAAAGCACATGGGTTGCTGAAATTAATCAGCTGGAATTCACGTGTAAGCTAAGGAAAAATAGGAGAAAAGAAGAAAAGAAAGGAAAAGAGAAAAAGAAAGAAAGACAAAGAAAGAAAGACAAAGCAAGAAAATGGAAATTAAAAATAATTATATGTAATTTTTCTAAACATAAAAATTATAAAAATACTCATCATAAATTAAGTTTAGAATTTCGTGAAAATTTATCAATTTAATTGGTACCCGTTACAATTATAATTTTAACAAGTTATTGTAACAATTTCGTTAAAATTTTATACGATTATGCGATTTAGTCGATAATTGCAACTGACTACAATTATATCATTATTGAGTGATATTTAATTATTTTATAGGCTTAAAGTTAAAATTTTAGAGTTTCGATTAAGTTCCGATTCGATTTTGAGTATTTGCGTGCACATCGGATTTAGAGTTTTTGTACGCGATTTAAGTTTTGATAGATTTTTCTATAGTTTTTATTACTTATACTATATTTAAATTTGTAATTTATTAAATTTTTATTTTGCTTGGCTTTAATGACTTATCAAGTCATCTACAGTATTAGGGTTCAATTCTACTTTTAAATAGCTAAATTTGCAGGGTTTATATAGGCAATGTAGTGAAGTTTCAAAGTTGCATGTAATATATTTGACTTTTTTATTTCATGTAAATCACACAATTTAGATGCGATTTTGTGAAAAAGATCTATGTAACTATATCACATTTGTGATATACAATTTTAGTGTATTTTAAAACATGAAAAATATTTGCAAAGCTAAATCGCATGTAGTATGTGATTTAGCAATGTAGTGAAGTTTTAATGTCACATGTAATATATTTGATTTTTTTTATTTGATGTATGCTGGTATTTATGTAATTAAAATTGTATGATTTATATTGATGTAATTTTATTTTATAGAAATGCATATGCAATTTTGCATTGGTATTTACATAATTAAAATTCCATAATTTATATTAATGTAATTTCATTTTGTAAAAATAATAGATATATATTACATCAATATGAATCAAATAATAGAATTTTAATCATGTAACGTTCGAAACTTCTTGTTTTGTCTGCAATTTTTGTTTTTGAGTTCTTGGTTCAGTCAAATGCTTCACTTGCAAATATGCTTATTTTGGTTGGAAAATTCGTCTTTTATCCTTTAGTATTCAAGCAATTTATTAATCTTTTACATAGATTTTTCTATTCTTTCTTTGTCATAAATTGCAAAATATGATCTTGGTGCCTCTAGTTAGTAGATAAGGGAATAAAGGTGGAAACTTTTAAAGAATAAAAAACAAAATTTTAAACTTTATGATGTTTTTTAGCATAGTGTGTCGATACATTTATACAAAACTTTTAATCCGAGCACATGCAATGGAGTCATAGATAGTCAAGTGAAATCCAATATGTGAAATAATTTAACTTATGGATGACATATGGTGATTATCTTACCTTTTTCCCTTTTGTATAGCAATTGAGTGAGTTACAAATTAAACAGATGTTTTGAATTCTATTGTTTACATTTAGAATAATCTTCCTTATGCTTACCTAAATGAGTAAATTCACGCTTAAGATGTTGGTTAGCAATTGAATTGATTTTCTATTTTAACACATCCATAATGTGTCTATAGTAACCATAAGTACTTATCTAAAAAATTGTAACCATAACTTGATAATTTTGCACTTATACTCCTTTAGTAGTGTTAAAAGAGTGACTATACAAACTGTTTGAGTTATCTTCTTTTGGTTTTTTTTCCTTATCAAAAAAAGACAAAAAAAGTAACTTCACAAATATTTTTTGCCAAACATAAACTCTATTAATGAGAGAAGAGAAGCTACCTTGAACAAGACTTGAGAGGCCTAACAATAGCATATGCTAATAAAAAAAGAAAGAAAATAATGAAGGAGGAGGATTATATCCCTAAAAAGAAGCATACGAGCTTACTTTACATTAGCACAGTGATCAGCTTGCCTTTTAATAAGATAAACCTCAAAAGTATCAAAAAAAGAAATAATGCCCAAGCTTCATTAATGATAGGTTTAGTAAGCCAACTAGGAGATTAAGACTTTAGATCCCAAAATACAAAGTAGAATTTACTTCTAATATCACATTCTTAAGCTGCATTCTTTAAGCTATGCAAATACCCTCTAAGGAAGCTAATGCCTTTACCATTGTAGCATCATTGGCCTAAACTTCAGCACACGAACCAACTAAAAGTTTGCCACAATTGTCACATAATATAGCTCTTATCCTAACTCTATCGTTGGTCCCATCCCAAGCACAATTCATATTTACCTTGAAGTTAGGAATTAGACCTAACCATGATAGATTATCAGTCTATCAAGTTTGTTGAATGTTAATAGCAGAAACATTAGCAACAATACCATTAAACTCCATCAGTTGTGACATGATGGTCCTTATAACAGCATGTGAATTAGGATTAAGGCCATTAAAAGCACATTTACATCTTGTTTCTTATATGTACCAAAAAATAGTAACGAATTTGGCTAGGAACTCCAAGAAACGTAGTTGTGATGGATAAGCTTCCAATAGATTTAGTATCCAAGAATTCTAAGACACTACTTTCAACTCAAATACCTAGAATGTCATACTAAGCTAGCCTAATTAGTGTGCCTAAGATCTCAATAATCACTAAGCTTACCAAAGGAAGTAGTAACTAGATGGATCCTTTGAGGTATCGAAGAAAGAGGGAATGGATAGGTCAACAAACATAGTAACTTCCATAAAGCTACTCATAGGATGTGACGTACCAATGAATACAATACGACTTAGTATTTCACTTGATATGATGCACAAGCAAATATTAAGGTCCATTCGCAACCAATCTTGAGCTACTTAGTAAAATTAGATAAGAGTATGAGAAAGGGATGTACTTGGAGAAGGGTCTCTTGTAAGAACAAGAATATTCACTAACTATACTTGTAAAGTGTAAGATGGAAGATGGTTTTAACTACAAAACATAAGGAACTATTTATAGTAAGTCCTTAGGGTAATAAGGAAATGTGTGCTATTACAATAAAGGGTAATACAACATAATAACATAGTACATTGCTAAAAAGGGTAAATGAGATAATTACTGTAAAGAGAATATAGTACAATGTCAGGAAAAGTGATGGATAGGTGGTAGCCTATTAGTAGGTTTGTGCTTTAGAATCTTAGGGCATTGTGGTTAAGTTGGGTTGATGTTAGGGTTATTGTTATAGAGCTATGCTAATAATTACTGAGGTGATTAGGTAAAGCTGCAGCTTAGTAGGATGGAAAAAGGAGAGCTTGGTGTAAGACCTCTAACTCAATACTTTATAGGTCAATCTCAGCGCTTGGCAGGTTGGCCTCAGCACTTGACATGTTGGCAATTAGGTATGAGTCCAAACAAAGTAGAGTATGTCTGAGTTAGGGCTTTAGAATGTTTACCCACAGCTCTTCTATGTATAGGAATTTGTCCTTAGCAAGTTGATAAGAGAGGATCATCTTGATGAGGGATTGTAGGCCTTATAAGAGGGCACGAATGAGAGGGTCGAAGGTTGGCAATCCATTAGCTCCCTGAGGTTGTTGAAGATTTGCCCTCAAATCTTGATCTTTTTCTACATCTTGGCAATAGGTTGACAACATTGAAAGATGGAGACACTCTGTATCCTTCAAGTAGTTCCAACTTATAGGCATTATCATTAATACATTAAAGGATTTTCAAAGGGTCATCCAACTTGGAGGATAGCTTATGTGTTCTCTTCCTTAGGAACCACTCATTGTTGAGGTGAATCCAAATAAGGTAGGAACCACTCATTGCTGAGGTGAATCCAAATAAGGTCTCTTGGGTTGTAAATAATTTTCCTCCTACCACCTCAACTTCCGTATTCTCTTTTTAAGGCCATAGTCTTAGCTAATTACTTGACAACCTTCTAATGCATTTTCTAAAACTCTGTGGCATGCTATAAACATAACTAACTTTCTACTTAAGAGGTCAAGCTGGTTATCATGTTCCATGGCAAATTTAGATTAAGTCCATAGATAGTCTCAAAAGGTGACTTTCCTGTCGAGTTATAGGTGGAGCGCTTGTATGTGAACTCAATGATGAGCAGGCATAGATCCCAATCATACAAATTCTTCCTAATAGTAGCTCGAAGGAGGTTGCCTACTATTATGTTCACAACTTCTATCTGGTTGTCTGTCTATAGATGGCAAGAAGTGCTTAACATGAGCTTAGTGTCAAGCTTCTTCCATAGTGTTCGCTAGAAGAAGCTCATGAACTTTGAGTCACGATTTGATACAATACTCTTTAGGACTCCATGCAATTACACAATCTCTTGCAAAAAGAGGTTAATAATAAATAAAGTATCATTGGTTTTGTAGCAAGGGATGAAGTCAATCATTTTACTTAACTGATTGATCACTACCATAATAGAATCATATTTTTTAAGTGTTTTGGTAGGCCGAACATGAAATCCATGCTTAGATTAGTCCATGGCCGCTTAGGTATAGGTAGAGGTGTATATTGTCAATAGTGTTCCTTTCTTCCTTTGACTTGCTTGTAGACCTCACATTACTTAAGAACTTTGTACACATCCTTCATCATCCAAGGCTAAAAGAAGTGTTCTTTTAACAACTTAGTAGTTCTCTTCTCACTAAAATGGTTAACTAAGCCACTAGTATGGGCTTCCCAAACAAGTAGTTCCTTGGCAGACTGCTTGATGCATAAACTTACTCTCCCTTCATGAAAAATCCTTAACTCAAATAGAACCCATCCACCACTCCTTCAATGTTACATTTGGCCACTAAGGGTCTAAAGTATGGATCATGCTCATATTAATTTGGTAAGGTACCAACACCAAGTATTCTAGCGTGTAATGTCATAATAAGAACATGCTGATGAGAAAGGGCATTAACCACAGTGTTAAAACTCCCCTTCTTGTATTTGATTACCTGTAGAGGGAGCTCGGGTTTGAGACTTGAAAATAGAAATGTGATTAAAGGTAAGGATATACCTCCCATGTCAAGGACTGGTTATTAGCTCAGTGGTAGAGCATGCCCATCATGAGGTCTTTTCTTATAGTTGTTCCAATCATAGGCTATTCCCTCTTGCCTTTTTTAGTTCTTCTATTTTCTTTCATTGGCCGTTCACCTACTCTGCCAAATACGGATACGCGACTAAGTACTTATTACTTCTTGGGTTAGACTTCTGTTAAAGCAATAACGTGTTGATTGAGTTGCTACTAGAGCTACAAAGGCATTGAAATACTTGAATTAGGTATTAGTGCTAAACCCTAAACCTTAACCATAACATAGGGGGGACATATGATCCTTTTACCAACGTAAGGTTGGCTAATTATACGCAGTAGGCTTGAAGACCCTTGGTTTTGGAAGGCACATGAGTTTGAACGCTATGTTGAATGTGAGACCAACACTACACTACATAGGTACCTATGCAGGTGGGGTGTTGGTCGGTCCTAGAAATAGCGATAGCGGTATGAGGAGATAACGTTTGGACATATTGCAACCTAAGGATCACTAGGTAGCTCTTTCATTCTATAGGGATAGGGGGGCATAGCACAATTCTTCTTGGAGGAGGGTTGGTTTGTCCGGGTGATTGATCCTACCATAATATACTCTTACTTATAACATCGGCAACTGAAGTCGAGCATGTGTTAAGTATCTCGCCTGGGGAATACGTTCGTAGATTAATTGTATTCTTGGTCGGAGCAATGAGGTTTTGATATTCAAAAATTGTTGTTAAAAAATAATCATAGAAATCCAAACACTTATCTAGCTATCCATGAGGTAAATCAACTAACTTATTTGGGAATCTCCAGATCTATGCTTATTTTCAACTCCCCCTCGTAGGAAGTGACGATGGCTTACACAAGCGGTAGAGCATTTGGTTTAATTCAATGCATAGTAAAAGGTTTCTAAGTACTCAACCCATTTAGTGAGAGAGTTTTTATTCTCCTCTGAGATGCTTAAGAGATTCATGGTCTATGTACATAATGAACTCTTTTGGCAGTAGGTAATGTTGCCAGTTTTGAAGTGCTCATATTACGGCATGGAACTCCTTGTCATATGCTGAGTAATTCAGTGTGGTCCCTTTGAGCTTCTCACTAAAATATGTAACATATTGAAACTCTTGCATGAGAATAATTCTAATGCCAAATTTAGATGCATCACATTTTAGCTCAAAAACCTTGCTAAAGTCAAACAGTACTAGTATTAGGGTAGAAGTTAACTTGGATTTGATCTCCTCAAAAATTTGTTGAGCTTTCTCGAACTACCTGAATTCAGAGTTTTTCTTGGTCAATTTAGTTAGTAGGGCAAATTTAGAAATAAAGTTCTAAATAAATCTTTGATAAAATGAAGCTTGGCTATGAAAACTCCTTAATTCAATAGCATTGATCGGCATTGGCCATTTGAGAATAGTTAGGGTCTTTTCATCCTCAACTCTAATTTCTCCTCTAGGGACAATATATATGAGGAATGCTACCTCACTCTAATAGAGTATGCATTTCGTCAAATTGCCAAACAATCATTTATATTAGAAGATATCAAATACTAACTTCAAGTGCTCAACATGAGAGTTGTAGCCAGCACTATACACTAAAATGTTAGCTAAATAAACCACAAAACAATTTCCTATTAGGGATCTCAAAACATGATTCATAAGTCACATGAAGGTGCTCGATGCATTTGTCAGCCCAAACGGCATCATCATTTACTCGAATTGACCATCCTTCATTTTGAAAGAAATCTTCCTCTCATCTCTCGATCTCATTTAGTCTAGTAATAGTCACTCTTTAAATCAACCTTCAAAAATATTTGTACACCATGCAACTCATCAAGTTTATCATCCAATTGTATTTGATAGTGATTTTGTTGATAGCTCCGATGTTAATGTACATTCTCCATGAGCCATCCTTCTTTGGTACTAGGACAGTTGGCATAGCATAGGGACTCATGCTCCCTCAAACATACTCATGCTCGATCAACTTGTCAACTTGTTTCTTTAGTTTAGTTGCTTGCTCAGGATTGAGCCTATAGGTAGGTTAGTTAGGTAAGGTAGCTCTAGGTTGGAGGTCAATCCAATGCTTTATACCTTCAACAAGTGGTAAACTTTTCGGCAACTCGATAGGAAATAAGTCGACATATTCTTGGAGTAATGTCCGTACCTTGGCAGGTAATGCTCCAACATCCTTCAACTCATGTAATCTTTTGACCAATAAGAGCACAAACTCTTCCTCCTTAACATCCTTAGAAAAATATGCTTAGGAAATCACTAGGGACTTCTTCAAGAAGGTTTCTCTGACTTAAGAATCCTGAACTTCTCTTAGTCTCATAGGAGTTAGCACAACCTTCTTCCATGCTTCTAGAACATATAAGTGTTCCTATATCCATCATGGAGCACTTTTAAATCAATTAGCTGTGGTCAATCAAGTAGTATGTATAAAGTACACATAGGTAGGACATTGCACAATGCTTCATCCTTATATCTATAGTGATCGACACTCTAACTTGCTCAAAAATAGGTAGACCTCCCTTCTCATAAAGCCAGTGAATTTTGTAGGGCTTAAGATGAGAGCAAGTTAGCAACTTTAGAGCTTTTACTACCCTTTATTCTATGACATTGGTACAACTCCCTCTGTTGATGATTAAAGCACATAGATTGCCATTTACTCGATAGTTCATGTGAAAGACATTCTCTCTCTATTCATTCTCATCAAAGACAAAGATATTGATAGATCTTTATACAACCACGCAATATTTTCCCATTTCGAGCAAACTCAAGGTGTTAAAATCTTCTTGAAACTCATCTAGCAAGTGATTAACATCCACCTATTCTTCTTCTCCTTCATTAGTACTTTCTACTTCAAACTGAGGCTTGTCTACCCTAATGATCATGATGCGTCGGTTTAGACTTGACTAGCCATATGCTTGAAACCATGGCTCTTGAAACACTTTATCTCTTAGGTCTTCCTATTAAAGCTCCAACCTTGATCCCTTCAAACCTTAACATCCTCGGTCTTAGTCTTTTTTCGACCATCATCAGGAACTCTTAAACATACTCATCTATAGAATGGATACCTTGCTTGAGTTCATGAAGATTTTGGAAAGTGTTTTGCTTATAGTGTTTAGGAACAAATCTACTCTTCAGAACTCTCTTCATCTCATTCCAAGTTCAAATTTCACGTTAAGCTCACTAACATACATTTTGTAATTTCTTCCACCACATTGCTGTATACTTAGAAAATTCTAAAGCAGCTGCTCGAATACACACCAACTCCTCATAATCATAAAAGTCAAATATATTTTCAATCTTCTCTTCCCAATCCAAGTAGTCATCAGCATTACCAAACCCATTAAAGCTTAGAATTTACACTTTGAGATGCTCGGTTCCCTTAAGGGCATGAAGCTCGCATTCATCAAACCCGTCACATTGCTCCTCCTTCTCCCCATACTCTTCAACTTCATTCAACTCAAGTCTCTTCCTTGTAACCTTTTTAACATGTCAGGGTGGAGCTAAGTTCACATTAATAGCTTCAAGTGCTTGATGCTCACCTACATGCCGTCTCAGCCTATCTCTCACCTCTTAGCCTCATTCATTAAGTCTCCCTTAAGGTTTAGTCTCTATGACCCTTTGTATAGAAATAGCTAGATTGGTTATAATAGTAGCAAGGTCTTGTAATTTCTTGTCAATAGTTTGTAGGGTTTGTTAGGTAATATGACCACAACCATGAGCATCACTTTCAACATCATTAATCTCTCCTTGAACAATAGGGTTCAACATTCTCAATACAACTTAAAGGAGTTAACCACCAACTGAAGATTTCACACAACTTTGATAATATGATATCATACAGTAATTTGATAACTTGCTCTATTTTCTTAGTAGAGAAACATAGTATAACATAACATACAAGAAGTAACTACTACAATATTTAGCTTTTGGTTGCAACCACAAAGTTTGATATAATGATTGGTCTGCCTAAGAGCACAGTATTCACTAAGGTTTACTATAGGAAGTAGTGATTGAGTGAATCCTTCAAGGTATCGAAGAAAGAGTAGGTCAATAAATACAATAGCTTTTATGAACCTACTCATAGGATGTAATGCACTAACAAACATAATACAACTTAGTATTTTACCTGATATGATGCATAAGCTAATACTAAGGTCCACTTCCCATTAATCTTGAGCCACTCGACAAGATTAGATAAAAGTGTGAGAAAGGAATGTACTCGGAGAAGGATCTCTTGCAAGAACAAGAATATCCATTACTTATAAAGTGTAAGATGTAAGATGGTTTCGACTATAAAAGATAAGAGAATATTTATAGTAAATCCCTAGGGTAATAAAAAAATGTGTACAATTACAATTAAGGGCAATACAAGATAATCACCTAGTACATTGCTAAAAAGGGTAAACGAGACAATTACTATAAAGAGAGAATTATACATGTCAAGAAAAGTGACAAACAAGTGGTAGCCTATTAGTAGGTTTGTACTTTGGAATCTTAGGACACTGTAGTTAAGTTGGGTTGATGTTGAGGCTATTATGCTAAGAGCTATCAGGGTGATTGGGTGAAGCTACAACTTAGTAGGATGTAAAAGGAGAGCTCGACATATAAGGACCTTTAACTTGGCACTTAGTAGGTTAGCCTCAGCACTCAGCAGGTTAGCAATTAGGCAAGAGTCAAAACAGAGCAAAACAGAGCAAAGTGTGTCCGAGTTGGGGCTTTAAAGCGTTCACCCATAGCTCTTCCATGTATGGGAACTCGTCCTTAGCAAGTTGACAAGAGAGGATCCTCTTTGTAAGCGATTTTAAGCTTGGAGGTGGGCATAAGTGAGAGATTTAAAGGTTGGTGATCCATCGTTAGTCTACTCATAAAACATGAAAATATGGTTTATCAACTCCTCTTCCTTGTAGGAATTATAAAGAGGATCTTCTAACCTTCCTCTTAAAGATGTGACATTACTATAGGAGACAAAAGTGCATTTATATATATGCCGCATTTTTAAGATGTGACGTTACTATCATTTTTATATATCACATTTTCAATATGCAATATTACTATTCGTGTGCCATTACCATGTCGCATCTTATGTGACATGCATATAAACATTAATGTTGTATCTTGAAAATGCAGTATAATATTGGTATTTTGGTGATATTTTTTTATAGAATATTTAATTATGTAATCTTTTTAAAAGGTCAGTAGACATGTATTACAACTTAATTTAAGGAGTAGTGGAACTATTTTAGGAATATTCATTTACTCATTTTCATTCAAAGCCAACTATCTTTTCAATTTCACTACTAAAAGTATTATTTATAGATCTAGTTCTGCCCTTATTTTTCCATTTAATGGATCCATTAGTTCTTTACTATAATAATATCATGTTTACTTTATTTCATGTTCTAAAATCCCTTGGAACTTCTTAGAGTAAATATAGAAGATGTTGCTTTTCTTTAGGCATATAAGTTTATGAAATTATTTATAACAAATTTATAATGGAGGACCTATCATGGAGCTAATGTTATAGTGTTATTACATTATGGTTATTTGTTTCTATTTGATACTTTTAGAATAATGTTGAGAGCATTAGGTAGTGACATCTAATAAACCTCTTGGAATTTGGCTAATAGAATTAGTTATTAACTCCACAATTTTTAAGAGTAGGATGGGATATGGATCAATTTTTTAAAACTAAGTGCAACAAATATGAATTAGGCACTCTTAATCATTAGTATTGTCCTATTTGGGGATTAATGTGAATTGTATGAATTCATGTAGTGTCTAAGACTGTAATTATTGTTATCCTTATCGAGACAATTTAAGCACCAAGATTTTTATCAAATAACATCATCAAATTGTCATCATATTAATAATAAATAAACTTGGGAATTATCAAATTATATATATTATGAGTTATTACTCTAAATATATACTAAAAAGCTAGAGGATAACAAAAAGAATGGACTGGAAAACTAGAAATAGAGAATCTATGATAAATATACACATTTAAATCAAACAAAATAATAAATGCATATTGTCAAGCATCTGGACAATTAATAAGCTTTCAAAAGTCCTCTATATCTTTTAGTAAAAATTGTCTTATGGAGATTAAACAGTAATGCTATAATATTTTGGGAATAAACTCAGAAAATTAACCTAGGAATTATTTAAGACTACCTACGAAATGGGGAAAGTCTAAAAAAGAAGCTTTTGGTTATGTTAAAGAAAGAATTATATCTAAATTGTAAAGTTGGAGTATTTCACTTTTGTCTCCAGGTGGACGTGAAATCCTTATAAAATTTATTGGATATGCTATTCCCAATTATGCTATGAGTGTGTTTAAATTGCCAAAAAAATGTAGCATTTGGAGATTATATCACTTATAGCTAGATTTTTGGTGGAGTTGTGATCATTCAAAGAAGAAAATCCACAGGAAGTCACGGCAATCTTTAACATATCCAAAGAATGAGAGAGGTACTAGGTTTAATGATTTGGAAATGTTAAATATTGCCATGTCGGCAAAAATGGCATGGAGAATAATCCAGAAACTGGATGCTTTATGGGTGAGAGTGTTGGAGAGTATTTATTGTCCAACTTCATATTTTATAGAGTCAAAAGTGGGAGGTGGAGCTTTCTTAGTGTTGGTAAAGTATCTAAGTCAGAAAGAGGGATTGTAGAGTTTAGTTGCTAGCAAATTGACAAAGCCGACAGGGTAGGGGTATGGAGTGATGTAAGGATCCTAAAGAAACCTTCTTTCTTACTATAACCTATAGGAACCTGAAGGTTGAGGAGATTATTGATGTTGAACGTAGAAGGTGGGAAGCCTGACAACATTGAACATGTTTTATTAGATGGGGATATTATAATAATAAAAACAATCTATCTATCTCCTTCAATAGAGGATGATGGACTAATATAGCCTCATGAAAGGAACAGAAGCTATTCGATTAGATGGGGATATTACAGGCAATGCTAAAATGCAAGCAATCTCTTAATGTTGTTTTTGACATAGCTGCAAATGATAGAAGGAAGCTTTTTTGTGTTATTTGGTTAGTCCAGGTTTTACCAAAGATCAGATATCACGTATGGAGATGCTGCACCAATGCTCTACCAACATTTAAGAATTTATTCAAAAGGAACTTCTCCCTTAACTCTAGTTGTAGCTTTTGTAGGGATACTGAAACTGTTTTCCATTTGTTCTTCACATGTAAATTGGACTTAGGGTGCTTAGTTTCATTTTTTAAGTGTTTGTTGTGATTTGATAAGCTTGAACAATTTTAATGAGTGGTTGTTATATCTCTTTGATGTTGTCCAACAATTCCATGGAGTTTGGAAAGAAATGATGAAAAATGTTTTCATTATAATTTAGAAATGAAGATGTAGAGGAGTTTATGAGCCTATAAAGCCTTCACTTGACAACTTGTTTCCCGTGTAACCTTTACCTTGCAGGAGCTCAATAATTCTAGATTATTGGACTAATAGTTCATCAATAGGAGCAAACATGCATCTCTAACTCAATGGACTTTGCCTATATATGGTAAAGTTAAATTAAATTGTGATGCAACCAAAGATCAGAATTCAACAAGTGCTAGCATTGGGATTGTGGCACATGACTTTTTGGACAAACTTTTAGCAGCTGTTGCAAAGCCGTCTTCATTTCAGGATGTTAAACAATTAGAGGCAAGAGCAATAAAAGAAGGCCAGGAACAAACAAGAGGTTGAAATACCATTGAAATTGAAATAGAAACAGATAATTTGCTGGTGTTCAATGGCCTGAAGAATGCAAATAAAGCATCATGGAGGAATGTCACTGATCAAAGATGTTCTCTTTTTGAAACAATTTTTTTTCCTAGCTATTCATCTAATTTCATTTGTGGAATTGCTAATGCATGTGCAGATTGCGCTGCATCCCAAGCTGAAAAAGGGATGAGCAAAGAATTAGGGATTTTGATCTCCCATTCCCTTTAAAAGGGCTTCTTTTTCTTTAATTGTGGTTCTAGATTGCTGAACTTGTAAACGTTTTGTCTGAGTTTCTATTTATGAATTACTTTTCTTTTGGTGAAAAAATTAAAAAATTTAAAGTTACCTAAAATATAAAATCACTTTCACATTTAAATTTAGACAACATAAATAAAAAAATCAAGAACATGGAGACTTCAATATTATCGATTTTCATAAAATTTAAACTTCAATTTATATGATCAACTTGTATTTGAAAAATATAGTTGGTGAATTCAAAGGGAAAGAGAGAGAAAAAAAAAAAACAATGTTCTCTTAATAAATAATATTAGATAATATAATAGTTATGTGATTGATATTACTGCATTAATGTATATTTTATACTTTAAATATAAAGAGATGGGACTATTTTATTGTAGAAATACAAAATTACTTGGACAATCTCTAATAACTGTTAAGCATTAATGATAGATTTCAATTATTATCGGAATAGAATAAGGAATATTATAGACAAATATTTGGGCCATGTCTCAATTTGTTACAATTCCTCGATTCCTAATACTTGTCCTCCGAGTTTCCCCGTTTGGTCATTGGCCGCAAAGTGAAAATCCACCATTAACTGGGTAGAAATATCAAACATCTCACATGACCAATCGTGAGTAACAAAACTTGAAACTAGACCTCGTGCCTCTAAAGTGTTCTTTAAATTCGTTCTCGTCATGCGATAATTCAATCATTCCAAGTGTGCTTTTACTGAATATTTAAGTGGTATTGCAAAACTAGCTTTGAAGTACAACCCAATTTTGTTCCTAACATCTGTGAAGAGTGACTTAGTATTCTTTACATACGGTTATTGCATCAATTAGTCTTCTAATTTTTTTTCCCTCTCTTTATAGATCATGTCCCTTTTATTATTAAAAAAAGAGTCTGGTTCTATTACTTTACACCATAGATATGCCAACTAATACCGTAGTATATGTTGTATTATATGATAATATATATTAATCTTTCCATATGTATTACACGTACTTATAAATAGTTTTTATAAATATATTTCTACAAGGACGAAATATACACCTATAAGTTAATATGATGCAGATATGCGCTTGATATGTACGGGTGTTTTCATAAATGTTCTCTATACACATTTCATATACAATTATAGTTAAGTATGTATGTTGATTAATGAATAACATATGTTAAATGTAATATAAAGAGTATAAATGTACATTACAAATGTATATTTCTTATTAAATTATCATTTTAATACATTTATTTCAATATATGCTCATCAGTTAATAGGCAATATTCCGAAGACAAACATGTCATACTAGACAATAAATGTATATATAGGTACTATGTTGTACTATATGATAGGAATATGTATGGATGCTATACCATGGGTATACATATTAGTAGTGTACATGTGAGATCCATACGTATTTAATGTGGCCATGTGTGTATATATATATATACACACATACTAGTATCTTACTTCACAT
Organism: Lumnitzera littorea; assembly: GCA_024138015.1. Classification (NCBI taxonomy): domain Eukaryota; kingdom Viridiplantae; phylum Streptophyta; class Magnoliopsida; order Myrtales; family Combretaceae; genus Lumnitzera; species Lumnitzera littorea. The sequence continues at coordinate 56,333,722 of JAMXBB010000008.1, forward strand.
GTTAAATAGTACAATTACCAATAAGGACAATTTAAGTAACCCAATAACCTTAAGTTAATAATACAAAAATCACCTAACATAAAATCTTAACATCCTAGAAGTCCTTAACTAAATAATTTAATTCTTAAGTTCTGATTTGTTTAGGAGGCTTATCCAATTGTTTAATAATGAATACATAACAAACATATATGGAATCTAATTCAAGGACGCTAGGTATATTAGATTAATTTTGTACAAGCATTTTACAAGTTTTAATTTCTATTATACCTTGTTTAAGAATCAATAAACTCATATGCTGCCCATCAAAAACCCTTAGGGATAATGGGACAAGGGGTAATGATGGGAATCAACCTATTGGACTACTGACCTGCAGTAAAGCCCAAGCACTAAAGTGATTGGCAAGACAAATGCTCCTATTCCAACCGACTCATGCAGAGGCTGAGTACCTCCTTGTTGACCCTTTCTGCCTGCTAAGCCGAGTGACTACCTATTTCTCGCATGTTGTATGCCAAGAAGTTGAAGTCTAAAACAATAGCCTATTTTCATTCTCATACATGCTTAGCCAATTACTTACTCGGCAATACCCTTGCTGAGATACTGAGAGAAAGAGTCCAGATTGATCAAGTCACCCCTACTTTAATTAGCCAGTTGTCCGTACTTTTTATCCACATCTTTCAATGGCATCACCAATACAATATCACCATGCGTACAATATCATGTGTAAAATCCGTTGCACCAATGATTGCTTTTCTTCTATATTTATTTTTATTCTTTTGTATCTTATACATTACTTCCTTAACAAATATCCTTTTTGTCTTTTCCCTTTTGAGCAAGTTATCTTAACTTATGGGTATAAATACCTCTGTACTTATAGGAATCAAAATTTAGATTATCCTTAATACACTTTTGGGTATTTTCTTCCCTGTGTAAACACTATTTGTTTACTTTCGGTATCACTCTTATCCTAACCTTTAAGTAAGGCTAGGTGGCAAATAACCTCAGCGGATCAATTCGTACATCATATCAAATTATGCCATGAGTTCTCAAAAGTTTCATTAGTGCATCATATCCTCTAGAGTTGTTCATGAGTTTTACGTATTGTTTCATTTACACTTGTCCTTTTTGTATCTTTCCCCATTGACTCTTTTGAGCTTTCTACAAGCTAGAACCTATTCAGCGATTGGCCTTGTCAGTTCTTGGTCATGATTTGCACAATCTCGATATTAGAGTAAAGCTTTTGTTTAAGTTGTTGGTATTTTTAAAGTTTTGTTATACTCTGTTCTATGTGTGTAAAATAGAGTAAGTTATTGTGTTCATTTAAGTGTTGTGTTGTTAATTGTTAATTTACTGAAGTGTTTGTTTGAACTTTGAATCTATGGAGAAAATGACAAACCCGAGTGTAAATTTTGGTATAGGAGATGACAATAGTAGAGTTGTCTACCATAGATAACAGTCTTAAGGAACACCTAGAAGCATTGATGAGAGACTTGATGAAGTGTCTAACCTCTTAGTAGATTTAACCCGAGCTATTTAAGTATTGTTTTGCCGATCAACTAAGGCCACGCAAAACACCCCATTAGCTGCTCAACTTGTTAGAGGTCAGAATCTAGGTTGACCAGTTCAAGGTGGGGGGATAGGTGGATGAGTGAAGAGCAGGATTGATTTAGCAGACGTGGAAGACGAAGGAGAAGAGCATTTTGAAGAAGAAGTCGTGCAAGTCCCTAGAGCACCTGACCATGTGAAGGTTCATATTCTGAGTTTCAATGGATTTAGGAATACTGATGAGTATTTAGAGTGGGAACACAAGATGGAGTATGTTTTTTATTATTATCAATACGAGGATTGTGAGAAAGTGAGAACTACTACTATTGAGTTCTCCAGATATTCTGCCATGTGGTGGAAGAATTTCTAAGCCATGAGGAGACGAGAGAGCTACCGAGAGATTAATACTTAGCCCTAGATGAAGAGAATACTCATAAATAAATTCGTACTAGAAACCTATCTTCAATATACTTTCACTCGACTTTAGGAGCTAAGATAAGGAGGTTGGACCATTGACAAGTATTTTCAAGAATTTCGTATGCTTATGATCCGTTGTGACATGGAGGAACCACCAACTCAAATAGTCTCAAGATTCATTACTGGGTCGAGAGGAGACATTTGAGATATTATGGAGCTACAACGATTTGACATAATGGATGAAGCTGTTAAGATTACCCAATAAATAGAAAGGCGAAGGAGGAGCTGACTAATGACTAGGATGCCTATTAGCTAACCCGAACAGGTAAGCCACCAAGCTTAATTGAGTATCGAGTCAAGATGAAAGATTGATGTCCTAGTCGAGTTGAAGGGCGGACTTTATACTAAAGTGTCAACCCGAACTTATAAGAAGGGGTAAGGGTTTGGTAGGAAGACGAGCCAGATCAAGTGCTACAAGTGCCAAGGGGTTCAAACACACGGCTGCTCAGTACCCTAACCAATAGATGATGGTCATCAAGGGAGACATCCCAAAGCTAGAAGTTGATAGTACATATGAGGAGCCTAAGGAGGAGGTCTTTGCCAAAAAAGGAAATGCCGAGAAAGATCTGATTGAAGACGATGTATTTGTGGAGCACTTGGACAAGTTACTCATGGTTATCCGACACACTATGAACATGGAACCCTCATGGGAGGAGGAATAGAGAGAGCATTTGTTCCATACCACTTGTAAGGTAAATGATCAAGTGTGTACCCCCATCGTGAATAATGGAAGCTATACCAACATAGCATTAGTCGATCTTATTTCAAAACTTAAGTTACCGACTGTTATACATCCGAGGCCATACAAATTGCACTAATTGAGTGAGAAAGGAGCATTGCATGTTACTCGGCAAATAATACTGCCGATCACTGTAGGGAATTACTCAGACTAGATTCTCTACGACGCACTACCCATGTATGCCTCTCACTTGTTGCTAGGAAGACCATGGTTATTTGATATGAGAGTCAAAACAAGTACATGTTTAATAAGGATGATTGAAATATCACACTAAACCTAATGCTATTGAGAGAAGTTAACAAGTTGCAGACAAAACTTGCTCACAAATTGAAAAAGGCTTTGGTGATGAGTACAACCGAGCTCCAAGAAGCCATCAATGCTGACGAGCCAACCTTCATGTTGGTCAAACGCCTATTAGAAATGTAGGAGCAAGGTGAACTACCTTAGGAAATCAAAGAGTTATTGGATAAGTATGCCAATTTGTTCCTAGAATAGTTACCTGAGGAGTTGCCCCCAACTTAATGCATAGAGTACTATATTGACTTAGTACTTAGTGCCGTATTGCTGAATAAGCTCGCCTATCAGATGAATCCCGAATAGGCTGCTGAGCTCCAACGACAAGTCAATGAGTTGTTAGAGAGAGGATATGTAAAGGAAAGCCTTAGCCCTTGTACCGTACCAACCCTTCTAGTATTGAAGAAGGATGGAAACTAGCGAATGTGTGTAGACAACTGCGCTGTGAACAAGATTACTATCAAGTACATGTATTTTATCTTGAGGTTAGAAGATATGCTTAATGAGAAGGAAGAAGAGTATTTTGAAGAGGAGTGTGTACGAGTCCCTAGAGCATTTAATCATATGAAGCTTCGGATTTTGAGTTTCAATGGATCTAGGAATGCTGACGAATATCTAGATTAGGAAGAGAAGGTAGAGTGTGTGTTTGATTACTATCAATATGAGGATTATGAGAAAGCGAGGATTACTGCTATTGAATTCTCTAGATATACCGTCATGTGGTGGAAGAATTTGCAAGCCATGAGAAGAAGAGAGGAGTATCGAGAGATTAACACCTGGCCCAAGATGAAGAGAGTACTCAGAAACATATTTGTGTTGGAAACATATCTCCATGATACTTTCACTTGGCTTTAGAAGCTAAGATAAGGAGGCTGAACTATTGATCAGTATGTTTAAGAATTCCTAATACTTATGACAAGATACGAAGTGGGGGAACCACCAGCCCCAATAGTCTCAAGATTTATTACTAGGTTGAGAGGAGACATCTGAGACATTATAGAGCTCTAACGATTTGACATAATGGATGAAGCTGTTAGGATTGCCCAATGAGTGAAGAGGCAAAGAAGGAGTCGAGTAACAACTAGAATGCTGACCAGCCGACCAAGACAAGTAAGTTACTGAGCTCAGTCTAGTATCGAGCTAAGCAAAAAGACCGACTTAAAGATGTAGTGCTGACCCGAACATACGAGAAAGGGCAAGGGTCTAACAGGAAAGTCAGCCAGATCAAGTGCTTCAAATGGCAAGGGTTCAGACATATGACTTCTCAGTACCCGAACTAAAGGACAATGGTCATTAAAGGAGACATCTCATAGTTAGAAGTGGAGAGTATAGATGAGGAACCCCAAGAGGAAGAGGTTCCTATTGAGAAAGAAAATGCTGAGAAAGAACTGATTAAAGAGGACGTGTTTCCTGAGGACTTATAGATCAGTTACTCATGGTTGCCCGACATACTATGAGCGTAGAACCCTTACGAAAGGAGGAGTAGAGAGAGAATTTGTTTCATACCACTTACAAGGTAAATGATTAGATGTATGCTCTCATTGTAGATAGTGGAAGTTGCACCAATGTAGCATCGACAAATCTTGTTTCAAAACTGAAGCTGCCAACTGTTGCACATCCTAGGCCATACAAGTTGTACTAGTTGAGTGAGAATGGAGCATTACATGTCACTCGACAAATACTGTTACCGATCACTATGGGGAATTACTCTAACTAGATCCTCTGTGACGTATTGCCTATGTGTGTTTCCCACGTATTGCTAGATAGGCGATGGTTGTTTGATTAGGGAGTTATACATGACAACTACAGGAATACGTACGTGTTTGTAAAGGATGACCGAAAGATCACACTAAAATCGATGCCATCAAGAGAAGTTCACAAGCTACAAGTGAAACTCACTCGCAAATTGAAGAAAGCTCTAGTGATGAGTTGAGCCGAGCTCTGAGAGGCCATTAATGCTGACGAGTTGACCCTATTGTTGGTTAGGCAACTATTGGAAGTAAAGGAGTGGGGTAAGCTTCCCTAGAAAATCAAGGAGTTGCTAGATGAATATGTCGACCTGTTCCCCAAGAAATTACTTGAGGGGTTGCCTCCAACTTGAGGCATAAAACACTACATTGGCTTAGTACCCAATGCTACATTGCCAAATAAGCTAGCTTATCGAATGAAGCCCGAGTAGGCTTTTGAACTCCAACGTCAAGTCAATGAGTTGCTAGAGAAAGGTTTTGTAAGAGAGAGTCTCAACCCTTGTGTTATGCTTGCATTTCTAGTGTCAAAGAAGGATGGAACCTGGTGGATGTGTGTTGACAGTCGAGCCGTAAATAAAATTACGATCAAATACAGGTATCCGATCCCAATGTTAAAAGACATGTTGGATGAACTGAGTAGAGCTAAGATTTTCAGCAAGATTGATCTCAACTCTAGCTACCATCAAATCTACATGAGGTTAGGAGACGAGTGGAAGACTATGTTCAAAACTCGATATGGACTTTACAAGTAGATGATAGTGCCCTTCGGCTTGTCAAATGCCTCAAGCACTTTCATGAGACTTATGAACCATGTGCTGGGACATCTCATCGAGAAGTGTGTCGTAGTGTACTTTAACGATATCCTGGTTTATAGTGCTAACACGCCGAGTCATTATAAACATCTTAGAGTAGTCTTAGATATCCTTCATGTTGAGAGATTATTTGGCAATTTGAAGAAATATTGCTTCTGTTAGGAGGAAGTGGTATTCTTAGGGTATGTAGTCAGTGGAGAAGATTTGTGAGTTGATGATGAGAAGATCAAAGCAATTGTTGAGTGGCCAACTCGTACTACTTGTGCCAACGTAAGAAGTTTCCATGGATTGGCTTCGTTTTACAAAAGGTTTATTAGAAATTTTAGCACCATCACTGTACCACTTATTGAGTTAACAAAGAACATCGACTTTCGATGGGGAGAAAGAAAGGAGAGGAGTTTTGTCGATGTAAAAGAATGATTGATCTCTACCCCGGTGTTAGTACTACTTGACTTCAAGAAAATTTTTGAGTTGGAATGCGATGCATTGAGGGTTGGAATAGGCATTGTTCTAATGCAGGAAGGCTGAACAATTGCTTTTCATAGTGAGAAGCTCCGAGGACCATAGCTAAACTACTCCATATATGATAAGGAACTTTTGGCATTGATCCGAGTAATGCAAATGTGGAAACATTACTTACTATCGAGGGAATTTGTCATATATATTGACTATGAATCGTTAAGGTACCTTTGAAGTCAAACTAAGTTATCAAAGCAGCTGGCAAGGTAGGTTGAATTCTTTAGGGAATTCAATTTTGTGATAAAGTACAAGCAAGGAAAGAGAAACGTAGTTGTAGAAGCTCTTTCGAGGAGGCATGTGCTCTTATCAGAATTGTAGATCAGGCTGTTTGGTTTTGCAAGTATTAAAGAATAGTACTTTAGGGATATACACTTTGGACCAATAATTTCACGATGCGTAGATGGGAGGACAGTGGATGAGTATTATGTGGAGGATGTCTATTTGTTCCGAGGGGGGAGATTGTACATGTCGACTTATTCCTTACGGGAATTATTAATCGGGGAAGCCGATAGTAGAGGACTCTCTGGGCACTTTAGATAGAGGAAGATCTATGAACTATTGAATGGCTGATTCTTTTAGCTGAGAATGCAAAGAGATGTGCATTGAGTTGTTGAAAGTTATGCTATGTGCAAAAAGGCCAAGTTCCAAGCCAAATAAGGGAACGCAATGCCCCTACTTGTTCTAACGAGATCGTGGACTAACTGAGTATAGACTTTGTTCTTGGACTATTGTGAACTGCTCGAGGCAAAGATTCTATAATAGTCATTGTGGATTGGTTTAGTAAGATGGCACACTTCGTGCCTTGCACCAAAATTAATGATGCTTTGGCTATTGCTTCTCTTTTCTTACATGAGATTGTGTGGATGTGCGACATAACAAGAAGTGTAGTCTCTGATAGAGACTTGAAGTTTTTGAGCCATTTTTGGAGAACCCTGTAACGTCGACTGAGAACTAAATTACTCTTCAATACCTCATGTCACCCCCAAACTGACGGCTAAACAGAGGTAATTAATCATACTTTGGGGTCACTGTAAGCAAGAACTTGGCTAATTGGGACGTTTTCCTACTAGTGGTCTAGTTTGCTTATAATCGAACCATATATGACACCACTAAGCAGACTCCTCGTGAGGTGGTCTATGGATTTAATCCTGAGTTGTCCCTCAACTATACCCCTATACTAGTACCTACTCAGGAGGACCTTGATGCCTTGGCTAAAGCATAATCCCTTTAGCACATCTATAACAAGGTCGCTTAGCACATTAACTAAGCTGCCAAAAGAATGCGAGAAAAGATCAAGGGTGGGTTGGCCAAACAATTTCAACTACGAGATAGTATGCCTACACCTCAACAAGGAACAGTTCCCAAACAAAAGGAAGAACAAATTATTTGCAAGAGCGGAAAGACCTTTTAGATTCCTCCATAAAATTAGTGACAATGCCTATAAGTTGGAACTGCCTAAGGACTATGTGGTTTTTAACGCCTTCAACATTGTCGACCTCAATCCATATTATCCTAATAGAGAACTAAGCGAATACAGTTTGAATTTGATCCCAAATCCAAAATAACCCGAAGGGAATGATGGGAATCAAGCTATGAGACCTGTAAACCCCTAAAATTTTCAACCTAATACCCAAAGTAGACCCTAGTGTGCTTAAAGACTCTAAGAGTTGACAAGACTAGTTAATATGAAAACCTTAAGATAACAACCGAAGATTCAATCGCGCATAAAATTTTTAGACCCTAAATATATATAAACACTACAAATTGCGCTTGAAAGTGTAAAACTATAACTTTAAAGATATGAAAGTACTAATTCACCATAATTCACCTAAATTCACCTAAAACCCTAATTGCTAATATATCCTTAGTATCATACTAAATCATTATCAAATAATCAAGATAACTTTCAATGATTCATAAATGCTTACAATACTAATTTAATTTACTAGAAAACTAAGAGATTGCATTATAGATCACATCCATTTTCTAATTATATAACTAGGTTAGTGTTATATAAAGTTAAGTGATTAATTGATGTTTATATTACATATAGTAGACATTAGCATCCTTAATGATATATTTCATGATAGTTACATGAAGTACCATACTAAATAAAGTATTTAGGATATAAATACTTAGAGGGAGATCTCATTAACTATTTTTACTAATCATTTCAATGAACCCCATGTTTTCTTTCATTTCCTTAATTTTCCTCCCAATTTTAATTATCTCATTATGTACACACAAATTACATTTAATTTCAAAGAGTTGACTAAGTCAATATTTGACTAAGTTAACATGTTGAAAAGTCAATACATGTGTCATTATCATCTAGAGTTTTCTTCTCTTTCTTTTGATTTTTTTTCCTTTCTTTTCCTCCTTTTGCCGTCCCTTCATCTTCCTTCCAGACCCTTCTTCTATCTTCTTCTAAACACATCAAAAACACAACAAAACACCCTCTTTTTCTCCGTTACCAAAACCGTAACCCCCCTTACTCCCTTATTCCCATACTTTCTTAACTTCACTTTCACAATTCCAACTACCAAAACAAACCACCATCTCATATATGCTTGTCTTCCTTTTCATATTATAAAGAAGAAAGAGGTATGTTTTTATATGAATTCTTATCTTAATTAGTGATGAGTTGTATGATTTAGGTTAGTGTAGGAACCTTATGTAAAATGCGCTTTTGTGTTATGGAAGATAGGAATCCTTATACTTATGTTTAGGAGTGTATAAATACTTAGGTATACATATAAAAATACCTATGCATATATAATGAGTAAATGCATATGAAGTGTATGTATAAGGGTTTGGTGAAATACTTAGTATAAGTATAGGAAACCCTTAGGTAAATGGAGAAGGAGCACACATACATATGCTTAAGTATGTGTATATAAGAATATACTTGATGTACATGTGTACGGATACCCTTATACATAAGTATCTTCTATGTATCTAACCTAAAATGAGGAGTATACTAACAGTTTCCACAAACCAACTAGAGTACCTATGTTAGGATGTAAATGTTGGTTATTATGGAAGAAGCAAACTTTAGAATTGCTTTTACTATAGATTTTACTGTTTGGTAAGGAATTTCGATTCTTTTCCATCTTGAAGGTTCATATGAGAATAAAGTTGTCCCATAATATTTTTATAAACTCCTATAATCTTATTTCATTCATTATTAAACATCTAGTAGGTAGTAACTTAAGTCAGAACCATAACGTCTCAAGCTAAAAGTAGTGAATAAACCAAACCAGTAAATACAAAGGAGCCCATTTTAACCACTTAGCTAAAAAATTGCAACCTTATATTGATAAGATATTCACCACTATAGCTATATAAACTAGTGTCAATCCTTCTCATAAACCATGTAAGACTTCACCTAACCTTTAGGCATAACAATCCTACCCCATCCCTCTAAACACGTGATGACCTCATCACAATACCTTATAATTAAGCCCAATTCTACCCCTTTTTTGATGTATAATTTAAGTGACCCATTACTTATAGGTCATTTTGAAAGCATTTTGTTGACACTCCCTATGCTCTTTGGACCTCTTCTCTAAATCAAAGCCAGACCCAAATTGTCTACTTATTAGTAGGGGGTCGACTTTGATATCATTTATAATGCCCTAAGCCAAAAATAGTGAATAAACAAAACCAACAAACACAAATGCATCCATTTCAACTACATGGTCCAAAAGTTACAACCTTACGTTGATAAGGTATTTAATACTATGGCCTTATAAACTAGTACCAATCCCTCTCATGATCCATGTGGAACTTCTCTTGACCATGGCATATTATAGAATCCTTATGATTATAGCAAAGAGAACAAATGTTGCATCTTGATCTATGTAACTTAGAAGATGGATAACATCAACTCTTAATTTAGGCTATGATAGGTGTAGTATCAAAGCCTTAGGTTGTCAAAGATAGGGCTAGCCTACCAAATGGTGAGATGGGATAGTACTTATATAAATTAGTAAAAGATAGTAAATGAAGGACTTAGATTCCAAATTATATATATACATATATGTACTTATATTTATTTATCACTATAGGATTATCATAACCTACTGTTGTCATTTGAAATTAATTAAGCTTGATAATCCTATGAGAAAGAAAAATAAGGCTTTAAGGGTATCGAGGTTATTCTAACATAGCTACTCCAATATTTAAGTTAGATAAGTGTTTTAGGTGTTTGAGTGAAAAGTAAATGACTTCGTGAGTAAAGAGAGCGTTTACAGAGTTCTTACACAAGTTAACATCCCATAGTTATAGGCCTTTATCTAATAACTATAAAGGAAGGCAGTTGAACTGCTTAAGACATGTGGTACTTCCTAAATTTTATTGTGTGCAAAACATGGGGATAAATAGGCAGTTAAGCGGTTACTAGTTGGTAGTTATTGAACCACTTGCACCCAACCTTTTGAAATTCAAATGTATAGACATTATAAGTTGGGAATTTAGGCTTATGGGGTATTAAATGGTTGAAGCCTAGTAAGCTATTAGAGTTCTGGGAATAGGTCAGCAAAAAGGTATCGACTTGGTAATGCTAAGTTGAATAAGGACTCTCTTTGGACTCATCTTCAAATGAGGTAATCACACTTAGTGTAATTCTTTGTTTGGAATAGGTTGACAAGATGTCGCATAACTAGAAGTATGGATGAAAATTTAATATTGACATTTGCCCTCCAACTTCTATGGCTAAGGACTTAAGAATGGCAGGAAATTTTGAGGCAATTCTCATGTATCAATCAAAGAAAGCAATTAATCAAACTTATGCTATTTTAATGTGGTGCTATCGTCATATGAGATTGGTGGGCTATTTACAAATACTTACCCAATTTTGTTTCATGTACTCATGTCAAACTACTATCATAAGATACCTAAGTTTTCAACCTAAGGGTCATGACTCTTTGCTTTTCCATTCGTTTAGAGCACGTATACATGATAGCTATCACTTCTATCATAATCACCTTTGCATGCTCTATAACTATTAGAGAGATGATGTCTACCAAATTGCTAGGTTTCATATGTATTCACCATCAGTACTACCCAAAATAAAATCTACTATTAATTTCAAAAACCACTCTTTTATTTCCCAAGGCCTACAATATCTCCTTTTTCATTTCTATAAATTATCATATAACCCATTTACGTTTTTTTTAGTTGCATTATACTTTGCACCTCATTCATTCTTCCAAAAACTCTCATGCACATAGCTTTCCTTCAAATTACTTTTCTTCTTCACTCTCCCTTAAATTTCTTATTTGTTCACATAACATGTGATGAGAATCAGGCTACTGGACCACTAACCTGTAGCCGAGCTAAAGGACTACAGGGACTGGTAAGACAATTCTTCTTATTCTAACTAACTCATGCGAAGGCCGAGTATCTCTTTGCTGACCCATTTTGCCTACCGAGCCAAGTGACTGCCTATTTCTCATATGTTGTATGCCGAGAAGTTGAAGGTGAGACAACAACACATCTTCATTCTTACACATGCTTGGCTAATTACTTACTTAGTCACACCCCTGCTGAGATGCCGAGAGAAAGAGTCTAGACTGATCAAGTCACCTCTACTCGAACAAGCTAGCTATTTGTACTTTTTGTCCACATCTTCCAATAGCATCACCACGTATATAGTATCATGTATAGAATCTGTTGCACCAATGATTGTTTTCCTTATATATTCATTTTTATGCTTTTATATCTTATACATTACTTCCATAAGAAATGTCCTTTTTATCTTTTCCCTTTTGGGTAAGTTGCCTTAACTTATGGGTATAAATACCCCTATACTTGTAGAAAATAGAATTTAGATCATCCTTAATACACTTTTGAGTATTTTCTTCCTTGTGTAAACACTGTATACTTACTTTCGGCATTACTCTCATCTTAACCCTTGAGGTGGCAAGTAACCGCACTAAATCGATTCATGCATCATATCGAATTATACCGTGAGTCCTTAGAAATTTCATTGGTGTGTCATATCCTCTGGAGCTGTTCATCGGTTTTGCTTACTTCTTCATTCATAATTATCATTCCATACATTCACCACCATTTCCATTTCGAGCTTTCTGCAAGCTCGAATCCATCTAGTGACCGGTCTTGTCTGTTCTTGGTTACGGTTTGCATCATCTTGGTATTAGAGACAAGTTTTGTTTTGGCTGTAGTTGGTTTTTGAAGTTTTGTTATACTCTGTTTTGCATGTGTGAAACAGAGCAAGTTATTGTGTTCATTTGAGTGTTGTGTTGTTAATTGTTAATTTCCTAAAGTGTTTATGTGAACTTTAAATCTATGGAGAAAATGACAGACTAAAGTGTGAATGTTGGTATGAGAGATGACAATAGTGGAGTTATCCACCATAGACGATAGTCTTAAGGAACCTTGAGAAGCACTAACAAGAGACTTAACGAGGTTGCAAACCTCTTGGTAGATCTAACCCGAGTTGTTCATGCATTGGCTTGCTGACCTACTAAGGCCGTACAAAATACCCCACAAGCTACTTAACTTATTAGAGGTCAGAACCCAGCTCGACTAATTTAAGGTAGAGGAGTAAGTAGATGAGTAAGGGGAAGGGTAGACCTAAGACAACTTGATAAAGAGGACGAGGAGGAGTATTTTGAAGAAAAGCGTATACGAGTCCCTAGAACATCTGACCATGTGAAGCTTCATATTCTGAGTTTCAATAGATCTGGGAATGTTGATGAATATTTGGAGTGGGAAGAGAAGGTGGAGCATGTTTTTTATTATTATCATTATGAGGATTACGAGAAAGTGAGAACTATTGTTATTGAGTTCTCCGGATATGCCACCATGGGGTGGAAGAATTTCTAGGCCATAAGGAGATGACAAGGCTACTAAGAGATTAATACTTGGCTCGAGATGAAGAGAATATTCAGAAATAGATTCGTGCTGGAATCTTGTCTTTAAGATACTTTCACTTGGCTTCAAGAGCTGAGACAAGGAGGTCGGACTGTTGACGAGTATGTTCAAGAATTTCAGATGCTTATGATCCATTGCAAAGTGGAGGAACCATCAGCCCAAACAATCTCAAGATTCATTACTAGGTTGAGAAGAGACATTTGAGACATTGTGAAGCTCTAATGATTTGACACAATGGATGAAGTTATTAGGATTGCCCAGCAAGTAAAAAGGCAAAGGAGGAGTTGACTAATGACTAAGATGCTGACTAACTGACCTAGATAGGCAAGCCACCGAGCTTAGTCGAGTATTGAACCGAGTCGAATGATTGATGTTCGAGTCGAGCAAAATGGTCGAATTGATGGTGAAGTTCCATCTTGAACTTATGAGAAGGGGCAAGGGTCTGGCAAGAACACGAGCTAGATCAAGTGCTTCAAGTGCCAAGGGTTCAAACATATGGCTGCTTAGTGCTAGAACTGCAGGACAATGGTCATCAAGGGAGATGTCCTGAAGCTAGAAGTAGATAGTATAGATGAGGAAATTGAGGAGGAGGAGGTCCTTATTAAGAAAGAGTTGATTGAAGAGGACATGTTTACTAAAGCCTTAGACAAGTTACTCATGGTTGTTCGATGCACTATGACCATGGAACCCTCACGAGAGGAGGAGTAAAGAGAGAAATTGTTCTATTTCACCTATAAGGTGAATGATCAAGTGTGTGCCCTCATTGTAGATAGTGGAAGCTGTACCAATGTAGCATTAGCCGATCGTGTTTCAAAACTGAAGTTGTCAACTATTGCACATCCAAGGTCGTACAAATTGCACTAGTTGAGTGAGAAAGGATCATTAAATGTTACTCGGCAAATAATAATGCCAATCACTAGAGGGAATTACTCAGACCAGATTCTCTATGATATACTGCCCATGTATACCTCCCACATGTTGCTAGGAAAACCATGGTTATTTGATATGAGAGTCATCCATGATGGCTATAAGGATACGTACATGTTTGGGAAGGATGATTGGAATATCACACTAAACTTGATGCCTCTAAGAGAAGTTAAAAAGTTGCACACAAAACTTGCTCACGGATCAAAGAAGGCTCTAATGATGAGTAGAGCTGAGCTTTGAGAAGCTATCAATGTTGATAAGTCGACCTTCATGTTGGCCAGACACCTATTAGAAATGTACAAATAAGGTGAACTACTCGAAGAAATCAAAGAGTTGCTAGACAAGTTTGCTGATCTATTCCCAAAAGAGTTACTTGAGGGGTTGCCATCAACCCGAGGCATAAAGTACTACATTGACTTAGTACCGATGCCACATTGCTAAATAAGCCTATCAGATGAATTCTAAATAGGCTATTAAGCTCCAATGACAAGTTAATGAGTTGCTAGAGAGAGAATATGTTAAGGAAAACCTTAGCCTTTAAGTTGTACTAGCCCTTTTAGTGTTAAGAAGGGTAGAACCTGGTGGATGTGTGCAGACAGCTACACTGTGAACAAGATTACTATCAAATACAAGTATCTTATCTTGGGATTGGAAGATATGTTGGATGAAATGAGTGGAGCTAAGATTTTCAACAAGATTGATTTGAAGTTCAGCTATCATCAAATTTGTATGAGGCTAGGAGACAAGTGGAAAACTACATTTAAAACTTGACATGGACTTTATGAATGGATGGTCATGCTAATTGGCTCGTCAAATACCTTGAGCACTTTGATGAGGCTAATGAACCATGCGCTAAGACATCTAATAGGAAAGTGTTTCGTAGTGTACTTTGATATCATACTAGTTTACAGTAACGACATGCTAAGTCACAACGAGCATCTTCAAGCCATATTAAATATCCTTTATGTCGAGATATTATTCGGTAACTTAAAGAAGTGTTGCTTTTGCAAGGAAGAAGTAGATGAGTATCATGTGGAGGATGGTTACTTGTTCTAAGGTAGAAAATTGTGTATGTTAACCTATTCACTGCGAGAATAATTGATCAGGGAAGCCTACAGTGGAGGACTCTTCGGACATTTTGGAGAAGGAAGGACTTGTGAATTGTTGAATAGTCGATTCTTTTAGCTGAGAATGAGGAGAGATGTGCACCAAGTTATCGAAAGCTGTACTATGTGCAAGAGGGCTAAGTATTGAGTCGAGCAAGGTAAAGTGATGCTTTTACCAGTTCCGATAAGGCCGTAGACTGAATTGAGTATAGACTTTGTTCTCAAACTACCACAAATTACTTAAAGTAAAGATTCTATAATGGTCATCATAGTTCAGTTTAGCAAAATGGTACACTTCATGCCCAACTCCAAAACTAACAATGCTTCGACTATTGCTTCTCTTTTCTTGTAGGAGATTGTACGGATACATAGTGTATCGAAAAGTGTAGTCTCTAACAGAGACCCAAAGTTCTTGAACCATTTTTGGAGGACCTTGTGACGTTGGATGGAGACCAAACTACTATTTAGCACTTTCTATCACCCCCAAACTGACGGCCAAACATAGGTGGTTAATCGCACTTTGGGATCACTACTCCAAGCTGTAATGGGCAAGAACTTTGTTGATTAGGACTTCTACTTACCAATGGTTGAGTTCACTTACAATCAAATGGTACATGACACCACTAAGTAGACTCCCTTCGAGGTGGTCTATGGTTTCAATCCTGTATTGCCCCTCAACTATACCCCTGTATTTGTACCTATGCAAGAGGACCCTGACGCCTCAACTAGAGCTCAATCCCTCCAGCATATCTATGATAAAGTCACTCGGCACATCGACTAAGCTACTAAAAGAATGTTGGAGAAGACTAAGAGTAGGATGGCTAAACAATTCCAACAAGGAGACTTGGTATGATTGCACCTCAACATGGAACGGTTCCCAAACAAGAGGAGAAACAAATTATCTACAAGAGCTAAAGGACCTTTCAGAATCTTCTAGAAGATCAATGACAATGCCTACAAATTGGAGTTGGTCGAGGACTATAGGGTTTTTTATGCCTTCAACGTTACTGACCTCAGTCTGTATTACCCTAACGGAGAGTTGAACGAAGATCATTAAGATTTGTTCCTAAATCCAAAATAACCTAGAGGGAATGATGGGAATCAGGCTACAAGACTACTAACTCGTAGTCAAGCCTAAGGACTAGAGGGACTAGCAAGATAAATCCTCCTATTCTAACTGACTCATGCAAAGGCCGAATATCTCCTTACCGACCCATTATGCGTACCAAGCCAAGTGACTGCCTATTTCTTACATGTTATATGCCGAGAAGCTGAAGGTTGAGACAACAGCCCGTCTTCATTCTCACAGATGCCTGGCCAATTACTTACTTGGCCATACCCTTGTCGAGATGCTGAGAGAAAGAGTCTGCGCTTAGATAAGCAAGTTGTACATACTTGTTGTCCACATCTTCCAACAGCATCACCAATACAACATCACCACATGTACGGTATCATGTGTAGAATCCATTGCACCAATGATTGCTTTTTTTGTATATTCATTTTTACCCTTTTGTATCTCATACATTACTTCCTTAAGAAATATTCTTTTATCTTTTCCCCCTTAGGAAAGTTGCCCTAACTTATGGGTATAAATACCCTTGTAATTGTAACTGTAATAGAAGATTACCATTAATACTCTTTTGAGTATTTTTTTCCTTACGTAAACAGTGTTTGTTTACTCTCGGCATCACTCTTATCCTAACCCTTGAGTAAGGCTAGGTAGCAAGTAATGTCACCGAACCGATTTGTGCATTATATCGAATTATGCCGTGAGTCCTCGAAAGTTTCATTGGTGTGTCATATCCTCTGGGGCTACTCGTAGGTTTTGCTTACTTCTTCATTCATAATTATCATTCTACATGTTCACCACCACTTCCATTTCGAGCTCTTTACAATCTCGAACCCATCCAACGACCGACCTTATCTGTTCTTGGTTACAGTTTGCACCGACATGTATGGGTCAAAGTAAAATCTACTCTTCATCTAAGGCTAATCTTTCTTCCCCCCCTGAAGCGACACGGTTGACTTCAACCATAGGTGACTTGACTTCGAGTTATGATAAGGTTATTAACAAATATAAGAAATTGGCTAGCCTTAATGCTCTACCTAAAGACATATATCCTAATGATCGTGAGGAAAGGAAACCGTAATATATGTATACAACAATATTAAGTACAATGTTGATGAGCCAAATAGAGTTTGGAGTGGTGTAGAGAAACAAATTGTCACCAGGTGTGAGGACATCTTTAAAAAATTCCTAAATGAAAGGAGACTTAGAAAGATGAGGAAGGATGAGAGAGTTTGTTTCCCTCTCTATTAGGAATTTCGTACCTACTTAAAGTATTTTGAATTTGGTTTATGGCTTTCGCTTCCTAATTTCTAAAAGGCATTTTATAATTATTTTCGTGTGTCACCAAGCATGTTATTGCCGAACACTTACAGGATTTTGTTTGCTTTCGAAATGACTTGTGAGGAATTAGGAGTTAGGGTTAATGTAGAGTTCTTTAGGTATTCTTTCACAATAAATAACTAAAATGATGGATGATTTTATGCCGCTACCAAATATAAAAGAATGTTTATAGATCAATTAGAGTCTAAGATTTATAGTTAGCATGATAAGTTTGTCTTAATGATGATGGAAGTAGATTTAGATTTTTGTAATAGATGGATAAAGCCTTTTCGAATAGATGACATTAGACTCATGGTGAATGATGCGATGGCTACAAAGAACACTGAGGAAAGGCAATGGCACAAGTTCTTTTAGTAGGATGCTGAGATAATTATTTAGTAGCATGAAAATGGTGAACCTATTTTCTCTTATGAAGAGGAAGGTATGACTTAGTCTTTTGGTTGTATCATATCGAATTAGTTGAGAGAGGCCAATTCGAATGATTCTTGGGGGAAGTCTAATTCTCTAAGCTTTGTTGGCACGATCTTGTAAGTGCCCTTTACTTCATGCTTTGAGTTTAACCCTTTACTTGTGTTACAGATATGGGTATAAGTGAGATAGACCCTAAAAAGTTGTTTTCCCAAGCGAAGGCCAAAAAGAAGAAGATGGACATGCATGTAGTTAAAGTGGCAACTAAATAGAGGATTTCACCATTGTTGGACAAGGGTTTTCTCCTAAACATGTGCAAACTGGGTTTTTGAGCCAATGCGACAATCTTAGGTTTCGAGCCCTTAAATTTAGGGCATTGGGCAACGTTATCGGTTTTAGCTAAAACTTCACTATAAAGCTAAAAAAGTTAGATGAAGTGTTTGAGTAAAGTCAATTACTCAAGATAAGCCATATAAAAGGATTTATTTAAGAAAATGTCAATTTATCGATAATATTGATAACTATCGGAAACGTAAAATTCAAGCTTTTAAATTTAACAAGATATTAGAGATAAATTATTTAACTTATAAAAATAATAATAAATTTGAATTATATATAATATACATGTACTTACAT
>JAMXBB010000008.1:56352739-56522471 GCA_024138015.1 Lumnitzera littorea
ATCATAATAAAGCTAAAATCTCAAAAATAGGAAAAGTATGCTCAAAATAATAAAAATATCAAATATAGGGTTTAAATAATTATTAAATCATAAATATATTAAGAAAAAGCGAAAATTAATATTTTAAAATTTTTAAACTTAAAAAGTAAATTTTGTGATATTTTTATATCGCAATTTAAATTATGAGTCACAATATCCAAAACGGATCTTGTTACAAGAAAATATGCTCGAAAACGATCAAAATTGACTATAAGTTCATAATGATTAGAGCTAAAACAAAAAAGTTACACGCGATTCGATAAAAAGCTTGAATCAACAATTTCACGTAACTAAGTGAAGTAAACCTTATAAATTATGATACTAGTTAGCTTTAAATTCTCAAACATACAAATTTCCATTATTCTCAAGTGATTTCGATATAGACATTGAGCTGCCACCAAATTACTACGACTCCTGAGTTAACTATGACTGAGTGAGTTTTTCCTAATAATTCTATACTTGTTTGTGTTTGTAATTAGTGAATATAAATTGTGATTTATAAATAAATGTGTATGGGGTTGGGTTATGCTTGTTCATGATAATTGTTGCATAATATAATGATTGTTGCATAGTAGATTCACTAGAATTGATTGTTTATGATTTGGAATGATCACTGAATAAATAAGACTTAATGTTATTGGACTAGAAAAAGTTAACTTGGATCATGCATAAATCATGCATTGCATAACTAATTCCAACAGTCACAATATATAGAGGTAACGAGAGGCCATACGTGGGTTGATTAATGATTGTGATAGATATCGTACGGTGTACACATGCGATATAACCTTACCCTAGCCCACGGGATGACTAGGTATTAGAGGCACCAACCGCCTGGCTAAGGGTCGAGTCCAGAAGCCTTCGTTTAGGGGTGAGTGAGGGCTGCATGAACCTACTCATAATCATATGTAGAACTCGTTTTGATAAAGCGGGTAATGGATGTACCATTACAATATGATACCCGGATCTTATTGTACTGATGAATCTCCAACCCTGACTTCGGAGGGCGTTAAATCTGAGCTGCATGCAGTACCTAGTCACTTGTATGTATTTGTTTGGCATATTGTTTGTCATGCATTCATTTGATTGAACTTAACTGTTGTATAACTTGATTGCTGTATGGTTGAGGAAAATTATCTCACTAAGCTATTAGGCTTATACCCTTGTAGTTTTTTTTTACAGGTCAACATTTTTATGGAGTTAGGCCGTCGCATGCCCGAGGTTAGTTTTCTACACGGGGTCAATGTGAGAGTTGGATGAAGTCGAAGAGTACTTCTGATAAATTATAGAACTGAATATGTAATTTTTATATTAGTCTAACTTAAAACATGTTTCAAACTCTGTATCTGTAAACTTTTATACAAATAGATTGTGTTATGTTTTTATAATATTATTATTTATCATGAAATGATATTGCTTAAGCTTGTGCACTCTTGGTAGTTAGTAGTAGTTGTAGCCTTATGTATCGTATAAAAGAGTCATTGATTGTAAAGGAATTCAATCTGTAATCCTTTGTACGGTATACGGTAATTGCCACGACTAGCCTCCTCGGGTCATAACATATGTAGAGTATCCAATTCATATTCTAGATACCAAGGTTCAAAGATTGAGGATTTGAGACATTAAGTATGTGAAAGTCTCGTGGAGTCGACACACCACTGAAGAAGCAACATTGGAGTTTATTGAGTTGATGAGAGCTCAGCAACTTGAATAGTTTGCATAAGGTTAGTAATACTGTCATTGATTATTCTTTTTTCTAGAGTAAAGTCAGAAACTAATATTTTCTCAACTTGTAGTTAAGTTTCAAGGACGAAACTTTTTGTAGGGGGAGTAGGATGTAACATTCTAGAATTTCAAGTCTATACGATTGCCTTAGGATCCGAGCCCCTAAATTTAAGGTGCTAGACTATAATATTCTTTTAATTTTAAACTTGACAGTAAGGTTAGAAAAATTAGATGAAGTAATTCAACTAAAGTCAATTTTTCAAAATAAGCTATATTAAAATATTAATTTAAGAAAATGTTAATTTATCGCTAAAGTCAATAAATATCGAAAATGTGAAATTCGAACATTTAGATATAATGAAATACTAAAGATAAGTTATTTAACTTACAAAAATAATAAACGAAGTTGAATTATATGTAATATACATGTACTAACATAGAATATGCATTATTTGTATTAAATATACATATATAAGAAGAAATTATTATTAAAATGAGGTAAATTAATATAAAAAATTGGAAAATTAATAAAAAATGCAGGGATGAGTTATCATACCAATATGGCAGCTTAGAATTAATTTTGATGATGAGTCAAAAGCCAAGAAATGAGGAAATTACACCTCATGCATTGAAAATCCAAAAAAAATGACATGTATAAGCCACATGTCAAATTTTTATAAATTCTAATTCATTTGGAAAATATAAATAGAACTTATACACTTCAAAAACAACATTTTGCAAGTCTAAAATTATAAGAAAATTAGATAAAAAAACAAGATACGGAATCTGATCAGGCTAGTTCAAAAGGCTATTGGTGTCTAGTTGTGGGGGTAATTTGGGGTCATGGAAAGCATCACTAGAGGTGGTGTTTCAAAAAGGTTGGGTAACTAGAGGTGGCCGGTGTAAGTGAACTAAATTTTCAGCCGAAAATTTGTAATGTTTCTAAAAACATCAAATGATGTAATTTAAATATGAAAATTGGTTTTTTGGAGTTATTTTATGTGCAGATTAACTTAGTAATTTTATTTTTGTGAAATAATTATTGGAAATATAAGGTCCTTAAGAAATGGCTCTACTTGAACGAAAATTTAATTTAATTTTAGAAAGAGTAAATAATGTTCTTTCAAGTTGAAAATTTGTACAAGACATACTGAATATATCTATTTAATTGTAGTAATAATAATTTTTGAAAATAATCATGTTTACTATTTATTGTAATTATTTTGGATAAAACTAGTAATTTCACTATTTTATGGAATTAAATTCTTTTCAACAAAATCAAGGTATCAACCCTATGTATTATGATTTCTGGAAGTTCATAATGATGTTTAGGACATTTGAATTTTATCTTATGATTAAAATTCACTTATTTAGTTAATTTTTGCTAATTTTGTGTTAAAATCACTATTTTCATAAAAATACATAATAGCTAGTTTATTATAATTCATGGTCAATAATTAAACTACATATTTTTGTGAGTTTATAAGATTTTTCATGGAATTTATCTAGCCTGTATATTATTTATTATGTATTTTCAAAATATAAACCTATATATTAGTCTAATAGATGTCATAGTTATTAGTACTAATGTGATATTTGTTAAACATGTAAAGGATTTGTATTGTTGAGTACATAATAAATGTGACCAACTTAGGGAATGACGAATTTTAGGATTTTTAATTTAGATTTAGGATTTAATTAAGTTAATTACGAGATTATAATAACATACGGTCAAATCGGTAACACGAAAGGGTATTTTTTGAATATTTGGAAATATTGGTTAGATATGATTCTTAAGATATTTTAATAGTACTTAGAATAATGATCATAAGGATATAAAGTTTATCAATATCGGATAAGAAATGAATAAGATACATTTAGATTAAGCTTAGAAAGGCAATAGTGAAAACATTTAAGAACTTAGTATTGACCTGGTAGTTGATTTGGGGTTTGTGTGTATTTTACTAGGTTTGATAAGTGAGGAATGACCACATCATGAAGTTTAGGATTTTACGCTACTGTCGAGCTTGGGTAAGTGGATATTTTTGTTTTTGAATAGGTAGACCTATGTCTACTATGTTGTGAATTGTAATGACGTGTTGGATTGATTAGATGCTTGATTTTGTTGAATGTGTGTAACTAAGTGAGATGTTTCCTTGTATATGATTGATTCATTGATATGTATTCCTGTTTGGAAAACTTGGAAATCGAACTGTTGGTTAGGGTGTTAACCCAAGTGAACCATATGTGAAGATTGCAATACAAGGCTAACAAACAAAATTGAAGATGTGATAGTTGAATTTTTTATAACATAAAACTTGAGATTCATACTTCATATTAGGTTATTGTGCTATTTATTGCATTCATGGCATGGCATGAAAGGACTTACTAGTCGAGCTTCTAAAAAGCTTGAAAATTATTGAGTTGTCTTTACAGCATATAGAATGAATTGCTCAACTTATTTTGGTCACATTGAATGATCGACTGCGTATTGGATTTTCATACACAAAGGGTAGTTTTTGTTGGGGGTCTTACTCTTAGGTAGCTCCTTATTGCCCTATGTTGCTAGACGTTGTATCTATATACCTAAGTATGTCGACTAACCGGATGGGGAATTAGAAAAGTACAGGATATCGATACCGATCCATGTCACATGTACGAGTATAGCATGGATTTTCTACATAAACAATTTGTATTGATAACTTAGGTTACGAGATTGAATGTATTATAGTACTAATCTATGTGAATGTATGTATGTGCGTTCTATATTTTGTTTTATCCACTATTACTTAGCTCACATAGAGTTGAGGGGATACTTGTGTGTCCTCAAGTTATGAAGAGAACTGATGGGGCAGCATTGGTGGAGGGGAAAAAGTCTTTTGAGAGCACATAAGGTGGAGTCAACTACTTTTAAAAAAGTTTGGTCATATTTTGTTCTTATTCCTATAAATGATCTATATACGAAAAACAAAAAAAAGTACTGTATTTTAGCTTTGGTTATGTTAACAGATGTAAACTTTTGTATAAACAAGTATTAGGTTGAACTCTGTTGTAGTACACTTGTGTTATAAATAGAACTTTTGTTAAGTACAAACGGATATTCTCGTTTAATGGTACATCATGTGCTATGTTACGATGTAACACTTGCTTTTTTGTAATGCAAATATTTGGGTTTACAAAACAAGTTTGCAAGCATAAAAATTTTTTTAGCTTAGGCTAGGTTAAGTTTTTTAAACTCTTTCATAGGTTCTTGAATTAGATAATTTAGATACTCAACAATGTCAACTATTTAGATGTCTAGGTTTAAGGCTTGGGCTAAGCTAAAGAATTGATACCAATGCATGTTATTACGTGCATGAGCATGGTATGCATATGTCACATTTACAATGCTTGTCTAGATTAAAGATCTATTTTAATTAGACTGATGGATTGCTATGTGTTTACATTGAGTTAGTATTTATGATATTGCTTCTCTATCCACTCTCACTTAGCTTATAGTAAGCAGAGGGGATAAGTTTTCTTATACTTAAGTTCTAAAAAAAGTTAGCTAAGATCTCACATCATGGAAGTAAGGAAACTTTAGTACACATAATTAGTATCTTTAAGGTAAAACATGAAGCAAAAAATAAGATAGAATGTTGGTCATAAAGTGTATTGGAGAAAACCCTTATGTAGCCAAAGTAAATCAGAAACTAGATTCAAGCACTAAGAAAGAGCCATATGGAAAGATAGCAAGTTATGTGCAAAAGCCTTAATAGGGGATTATAAAAGTGATGTTTAGATCTTCTAATAAAATTGTATAATATAAAGTCATCTTAATGGGAGATATATATTATATAAGAATTTATTGTTGTGATACTTTAGGTTTGGGTTTGGCTTATTCTTGTGAAAGACTTCCGTTGTTGTTTGTTATATAAAACGAGAAGTGTTTTGACAATATGAGTTTCATATTGTTATATGATAAGTGTAATACAAATTCTACCTTATCCTTAACTTAAGAATAGCTATAACGAATTGTGTTTAGGTATGAAAAGTTGAGTGAAAAAAGAAATCTTTAAGCAGATGTCTAGAAGGTGAGACATTACAATTTTGGTATGAATTGATATCTTATAAGATTTTTGATAAATATGACGAATATCATGATATTGATTGGGAGTGTCTTATAGGAATACAACTAAAGTTATACTAATGTGGTATGAATGAAGGTCATTAGATGCCATTAAAGACAGAATGTAGAAGTAACTTATATTTGTTAAAATTTTTAATTATAAAATGAAGAGAAATAAAATAGTACTATGTATTCGCTCAAAAGTAACCATATGGTATGATCACTTTTTAGCAAAGTAAATCATCTTGATTTATAATAAAGTAATGTAGTGAATAGTAAAAATGAAACTATCGATAGTGCCTCATGAAAAACTATAGACAATGTTATTTTTACTATTGGTAGTTTTATTTTTACTGTTAGTGAACATTATTTACAGTAAATTTCAATAATTTATTGAATTCATAAGCAACTAAATCATGTGGTAACTCCATAGAAAGCCCCTAAAATGAACTCAACTACAATTGGTTGCAATGAGGATTTTTGGAAGAATTGAGACCTCATAAAGATTTTGGGTAAATATGAAGAATATCATGATGGTGATTAAGAGACTTATATAAACATACAACTAATGTTGATACTAATATGGTATCATATAAACATAGAACTAATGTTGATACCGATATGGTATGAATAGGAAGATATAAAAGATGGAATTTGTAGCAACTTATGGAAGTTGAGTTTTTTAATAATAAAACAAAATCAATGTTGAAATAATTGTAACTAACATTATGGGAAGAAACGTAACTACTACTTTAAATATAATTCATCTTACAATGAATTTGAATAAGTATGATACATGCTATGTAAAGTACAGAAAAAGGTAAAAGCTTACAAATTTGTATATTTCATTAAATAGTCAAGAAAGTACAATCTATAATGTTATAAATATCTTGGATAAAATAAGGAATATTATAGCTTTATTTTAATGATGACATAATAAAAAAAATAACAAATGGAAAGTAAAATCTATAATATTATAGCCAACAACCCTATTTTGGTGTCTTCAGTGTTTTTGTTTTTCTCTCAATATTTTATTTTACCAAAAGAAGCACCCTACAATTCTATTCAAGATAACTTACTATTAAGATTTTATTATTTTATATTTTCACTATCGTAATTATAATTGGTTAAATGGGAGATTTCTGTCACATCTTGGTATAGCATTAGATGTACCATCATACAAGAATACCTATTATAATTATATACAAAATAGATTAAAAAAAGACCATACTTTATACGTTTAATGCTTATAAAGAGTTCAAATTTAGCCCTTGAAGTTACAAACATGTACAATATTTATAGATCTCAAAAGCCTTAAAAGTTATAAACTTCATTTATCCAAGCTAGACATCCATGTCCCTATTGTACTTGATTCATAGAAGCTTCAATTTTTTTGAAATAACTGACTTTACTAATGCTCTCAAAAGTCTATCCCTATTAGTGTTAGTTCCCTAAAATCTACTCTTTAACTTGAGGATAAAATCCCCTTAGCTTACTATGGATTGAGTGGAAGTAGATAGACAAGCAACAATACAATGCAATACATAGCACAAACATACGATAATCACATAAAATTTATTACCTAGCCAATAAATAGGATATGCAATTAATGTATGCTATGCTAATGCACATGACATGCATTAGTAGCATTATCCAAGCTAGCTTAGCAACTCATCCAGTTGGTCTACTTCAATCCAAGCCTCTAGATAATAATATATTCAAGAGCCTAGCAAAAATTTAGCTTAGCAATAACTATGAAACATGGTTAAGATTATTAATCAATGTAAATCTATGTGTAAGAAATCCCAGCTTTAAAAGCTTATCTTAGCAAAATAAAAACTTTAGAAAATTTGACCCATAGGTCCTTTTCGTGCTATGTCATTAATGCATCAACCAAATCTCAAATAAATACAAGGTAAAGTAAACAAGCTTATTCATTTAACCTTTTATCCAATCTTTGTTTATTTTCTTTCCCTTCTTATTCCTAGTACCTTAGTACTAGTGGTACTAGATTCACTTAGGTTAAAACCTTAGGAGGTAGCATTTGTACCTAGCATTTACTCCATGATAGCAAAACACATTCAAATCATGGTTAGCTAACATTAGACATACAAGGAAAAACATCATAGTGCTCACTATGTAGCGAAATCCAACAATGCACATACAGTCACCACAACAACATACAAAAACTTACTTCCCAATGTGTAGATGGAAATCTACTCGTTATACACATCCACTTAACTAACTTGTTGATCATTCCCAAGCTTATTCGTTAGCACAATGCTCCTCTCTAATAACTTCACCTAATAAAAATAAATATTACTAAGGTTAACTATAGATCATATGCACATGGATTTCAGTTTGATATTAACTTGTTGATTTTAAGTTTGTTCTGTTAAGAAAATATTCATCCCAAATTACCTCTAACTTAGTCACTTATTTAGCCTCTAAAATATCCTCTAAGTTATCTTCTAATTTAAATTGACTACAAAATTTCTAAATGAATATTATTTGACTTATGCCCTCCTCTCTACCAATTAAGATTCTAAAGTATTTCACCTGACCAAGTCATAGGCCTATATTGCATAAAAACCTCTAAGTGTACATTTACTTATTACATTTTAACTTTTCAACCAAGTTAAGTCTAGTAAAGGAACACATTATATGTAACATTAACTAAGATTGCCTTTGCTAAGATATTAATTATACAAACTATTTTATTATTCTTATTTCACAAAGTATATATTAATAATAGGAAATTACTTAATAATTAGTATCTATACTTAATTAAATCCATACAAAAAAAATGTTATGCTTAGAAAATTATACTTGTTAAGCTCTAGCCATGAAAAGCACTATATTGATATAATACATAGTATTTCCAAAAATACTAGTTTTTGCTCAATTTAGCTAATAATTAGATACATTCCACTTTGCTTAGAGTCTTACCTAGTTGTCAACCTACTGAGTGTTGAACTATAGCTTGCACATACAATGCTCTACTTGGACTCCTACTTAGTTGCCAAGATGTCAAGTGCCGAGTTCAAGCTCTTAGCACAACTTAGCTCAACCATAATGCCCTAAGATTTCTAAGTACAAACCATTGATAGGTTGCCACTTGTCCCTCACTTTTTTTACTTTTGTATTATATTCCTTTTCGTCCTTTATCATATTTACCTTTTTTCTTATACTAAGAATCTTCTTCTTACATTATCCTTTATATAATTTTCAATTATTGTATTGTTGCCCTAAGGACTTACTACAAATAGTCTTTTCTATTATAGCCATAAGCATCTTATACCTTATAGTTAATTAATATCCTTATTCATGTGAGATACCTTTCTCTGAGTACATTCCTTTTCTCACACTCTTTTTAATTTTGTCAAGTAGCTCGAGATTAGTGGCAAGTGAACCTTAATATTAGCTTATGTGTCATATTAGGTGAAATTCTAAGTCGTGTGTGTTTATAGGTACGTCATATCCATCGAGCAGCTTCATAGGAGCTATTGTGTTTGCTAACCTTTTCACTCCCTTTTTCTTCGATTGCTTGAAGGATCCACTCGGATGCTAGTTACCATGGTAAGCCCTAGTAATTAAATCAGCTCTTAGGCATATCATATAATCCTAGTATCAAAGCTTGAGGTTACGATTAAAAGCATTATAGTAGTTACTTCTTGTGTGTTTTGTTATACTCTACTTCTTTAGTAAGAAAAAAAAAAGCAAGTTCTTAAGTTACTGTGTAAAGTCATAGTATCAAAGTTGTGAGAAATCTTCTACTAAGTGGTTAACTTCCTTAGGTTTTGTATTGAGAATTTCACATCTTAATGTTTAAGCAAAGATTAATGATGCTGAAAGTGATGCTCATGGTTGCAACTAAATTAACCAACAAACCTCGTGAACTACTAACGAGCAATTACAAGACCATACTGCTATTGTAGCCAATTTAACCATATCTATATAGAGGGTAGTAGAGACTAAGCTACAAGAGAGAGTTGATGAATGAGGTTAAGATGAGAGAGATAAGCTAAGAAGATAAGTAGCAGAACTTAGAGCACTTGAAGCTATCAATGTGAACCTAGCTCCACCAGGACATGTTGAGAGGTTTGTAAGGAGGAGACTTGAGTTAGATAAAGTTGAAGAGTATGGGGAGGAGGATGAGCAATACGATGGGTTAAAAGAACACGAGCTCCATGCTCTTAGAGGAGTCGAGCATCTTAAAGTGTGAATTTTGAGCTTTAATGGGTCTAGTAGTGCTAATGACTACTTAGACTAGGAAGAAAAGATTGAGAAGATATTTGACTTTTATGATTATGAAGACGTGGTACGTAATCAAGCGGTTGCTTTAGAATTTTCTAGGTATGCAATAATATGGTGGAAGAAATTGCAAAATGTATGCTAGCAAGCTTAAGCTAAAATCCGAACTTAGAACGAGATAAAGAGATTTCTAATGAGTAGGTTTGTTCTAGAACACTATGAGCATGACACTTGCTAATGTCTTTAAGAAGTCAGACAAGAAAGTCAATCAGTTGATGAGTATGTCCGAGAATTTCAATTGTTGATGATCCACTATGAAGTTGATGAACCATAATCATTGATAGTAGCTAAATTCATTTCTGTACTAAGATCCAAGATTTGTAAAGTAATAGAGGTGTAGAGGCTTAAGAATCTAGATAAGACCATTCGAGTTGCTTAAAGGGTTGAAAAGTAAAGGTGAAGTCAACTCAATCAAGCATAAAGTAATCAACCAAGCTTGCTAAGCAGAACCAATATACTGAGCCAACCTAGATATAACCAAGATTAGTATAGTTTTGAGGCCAATCAACGAGGTTAAATGCTAAGAAAACCTAATGATGGTCAAAAGAAGATTAAGGCTAAGGAGCTTGAGGTCGGAAATGATTAAGGTTAGAGCTTAGGAAGGAAGACTTCAGAGATAAAGTATTTCAAATGCCTAGGTTTTGGACATGTGGCAAGTCAATGTCCAAACCAATGTATTATGACCATCAAAAGAGAGAACACCCTGTTTAAAGTAGAAAGTAGTAGTGAAAGAGAAGTAGAAGAGAATGCTGAGTTGTGCTTTAAAGATCCTAAGGCCCTTACTTGACTTAAACTGGGAAAGCAATAACTCAATTTAGTTGTTCGAAGAATTCTTAATACCAATGTTGCAAGGGAAGATGAACAAAGAGACAATCTTTTCCATGTGAACTACCGAGTAAATGGCAATCTATGTGCTTTGATCATAGATAGAGGAAGTTGCACTAACGTCATAGCATAAGGAGTGGTAAAAGCTTTGAGATTGCTAACCTATCCTCATCTAAAGCCCTATAAGATTCAATAGCTTAAGGAGAAGGGAGGGCTTGCCTATTGTTGAATAAGTCAAAGTGTTGATTTCTATTGGTGATCGATACAAGGATGAAGTGTTGTGTAACATCCTACCTATGTGTGCTTTACACATACTGTTGAGTTGACCATAACTCTTTGATCGTAAAGTACTCTATGATGGTTATAAGAACACTTATATGTTCTAGAAGTACGTGAAGAAAGTTATATTGACTTTAATGAGCCTTAAGGAGGTCTAAGAATCACAAGAGAAGATTCCCAAATCGTTACAAAGGAAGTCCCTAATGATTTCCCAAGCCTAATTCTCTAAAGATGTTAAGAAGGAAGAGTTTGTATTTTTATTAGTTAAGAGAATTCTTGAGTTGATAGTGATCAAAACCTTACCTGCTAAGGTATAGGCATTGCGTCAAGAGTATGATAACTTGTTTCTTATCAAGTTGCTGAGAGGTTTTATACCTTGTAAGAGGTATGGAGCATTGTATCATCCTCCAGCCTAGAGTGACTCTACTTAATCAACTTGCTTATAGGCTCAATCCTATACAAGTAGCTAAGTTGAAGAAATTAGTTAACGAGTTGATTAAACGTGGATATGTCCGAGAGAGCATGAGCCCCTATGCCAATAAAAGATAACTCATGGAGAATATGCATTGATAGTCAAGCAATTAATAAGATCATTGTCAAGTATTGATATTGAATCCTACTATTAGACTTTATGCTTGATGAGTTGCATGGTGCGTGAGTATTTTGAATATTGATCTGAAGAGTGGCTACCACTAACTAGATTTGAGTAAGACCAATAGATGAGTGGAAGACTACTTTCAAAATAAAGGATAGTCTACTCAAGTGGATGGTGATGCCGTTTTGGGCTTACAAATGCTCCGAGCACCTTTATGCATCTCATGAATCATGTTTTCAAATCATTGATTGGTAAATGCATTGTTGTTTACTTTGATGATATTTTGGTATATAGTGCCGACCTCATTTCTCATGTCATGTAGATGAGATCTATATTTGATATCCTCCGTATTGAGCAATTATTCAATAATTTGAAGAAATGTGTGTTCTATTAGAGTGAGGTAGTATTCCTTATATTTGTTGTCTCTAGAGGAGGAATAAGAGTGGATGATGAAAAGACCTAAGCTATTCTTGAATGGACAACACTGACCAGTGTTATAGAAGCTAGGAGTTTTCATGGTCTAGCTTCATTTTATCAAAGATTCATTTGAAACATTAGATCCATAGCTGCACCACTGACTAAGCTAACTAAGAAAAACTCTAAATTCAAATGGTCTAAGAAAGCTCAAAAGAGTTTTGATGAGATCAAATCCATGTTAACCTTTACCCCAGCGTTAGTGTTGTTGGACTTTGGCAAGGTTTTTGAGCTAAAATGTGATGCATTTGTAGTTAGCATTGGAGCTATTCTCATGTAGGAGCATTGAGCAGTTACATATTTGAGTGAGAATCTCAGTGGTGCCACATTGAATTACTCGGCATATGACAAGGCATTCTATGCCCTTGTCCGAGCACTTCAAAACTAGTAACACTATCTACTATCGAGAGAGTTTATTAACTATACAGACCATGAATCAATCAATCATCTTAGAAGATAGTAGAAACTCTCCTAATGCCATGCTAAGTGGGTTGAGTACTTGGAAACTATTTATTACAACTTTTAGTATAAGAAGGGAAGTTCTAATACTATCGCTGATGGCCTTTCTCGTCAGCATATCCTTGTTATAACATTATAAGCTACAATACTTGGGTTTAGGATACCACCAAATCAATATGAGCATGATCTATACTTGGGTTTAGACCCTTAGTAGCCAAATGCAAAATTAGAGGAGCAGTTGATGAGTTCTATCTAAGCCAATGATTTCTGATGAAGGGAAGGCAAGTCTGGATACCTAGCAGTTTCATTAGGGAATTACTTATTCGAGAAGCCTATGCATGAGGCTTAACTGGCTACTTTGGTGAGAAGAAGACTGTTGAGTTGTTCAAAGAACACTCCTATTGGCCTTGGATGATGAAGGATGGATGCAAAATTCTGGAACAATACGAGGTGTGCAAGTAAGCTAAGGGGAGAAAGGAGCCATATGGAGAATATACACATCTGCCTAGACCTAAGTATAGATTTTATGCTTGGCTTACCTAGAACACTAAAGAAACATAATTTTATTGTGGTGGTGGTCGATTAGTTTAGCAAAACGAGTCACTTTCTCCCTTGCCACAAAACCAATGATGCTTTATTTTTTGCTAATGTCTTTTATAAGAGATTGTATAGCTACATGGAGTGCCAAGGAGTATTATATCTAATTATGATTCAAAGTTCATGAGCTTCTTTTGGTGAAAACTATGGAAGAAGCTTGGCACTAAGCTCATGTTCAGTACTTCTTACCATCTATAGATAGACATTGTGAACAAAATAGTAGGTAACCTCCTTTAAGCTACTATTGGGAAGAATTTACATTATTGGGATATATGCATGCCTATCATTGAATTTGCTTACAACCACTTCACTCATAGCTCTACAAGAAGGATACCTTTCAAGGTTGCTTACGAACTCAACCTGAATTTTCCATTAGATATGATTACCAACTCAACATCTTTAGGAGAAAGTTAGACTAACCTGTAATGTGCTAAGGAGTTTCAAAAACTGCATAAAAGGGTAGCCAAGCAATTAGCTAAGATAGTGGCTCAACAAAGAGAGCAAGGAAGTCAAGTAAGAAGTGAGTTGTTTACAGCCCAAGAGACCTTGTTTGGATTCACCTTAACAAGAAGCGATTACTAAGGAAGAGGACAAATAAGTTAATACCTAAGTCGGATGGCCCTTTTAAAGTCCTTCGATTTATCATGACAATGCCTATGAGCTAGAACTACTTGAAGGATACAAAATATCTCCAACTTTCAATGTCACCAACATAACACTTGCACCAGCCTTCAAAGCCTTCAATCTACTACTGGGAGGATTTTCTCTTGTCAGCTTGTCTAAGACAAGCTCTAATACATGTTATGGAAGAACTCTATAAGGTCTTACCTTGGGCACATTTTGCTCTACTCAAACTCTTGCCTAGTTATCAACCTACTGATTGTTGAATCGTGACTTACGTATACAATGCTTTACTTAGAGTCCTACCCAATCATCGAGATGTCAAGTGCTAAGTTCAAGCTCTCAATATAACTCAACTTAGCCATAATGCCCCAAGATTCGTAAGCACAAATAAGTTACAGGTTGCCACCTATCCCTTACTTTTCTAACATTTATATTATATTCCTTTTTCTCCTTTGTCATATTTACCCTTTTTCCTTGCACTAGGAATCTTCTTCTTATATTATCCTTTATGTAATTTTCCATTATTGTATTGTTATACTAAGGACTTACTATAAATAGTCCTTTTTATTATAATCGCGAGCATCTTACACCTTACAGTTAATAAATATCCTTGTTCTTACGAGATAAACTTCTCTAATTTAGTATATTGTAACTTCAGACCTTATAAGACATGGATCACATAGTATATAGACCTATATATTCGTCCTTCTGCATGTATTAGTAAAGACAAAAGAGCTCGGTCTTTCATAAACAATTACAAGTAAAGAGTCTCTCCTTTGACTAGCTTCTACAAGATTGGTGGTTCAGTTAAAAATTCCTCTAAGCCCTTAAAGGCTTGTTTACACTCTTCAGTCTACCGAAATTCAAAGGGATTTTTTAAAACACAAAAAAATTTCAAACATCTCTCAATGCTTTTAGAGACAAACCTATTCAATACTATCGCATGACTAGTCAACCTCTAGACCTCTTTGAGAGGCTTTGGTGATTCCATATCCATCACGACTTGAATCTTCTTTAGATTGGCTTCAATTCCTCATTGTGTTACTATGGAGACCAAGAATTTCCTTGAGGATACACTAAACATACACTTTTGTAGATTTAATTTCATATTGGGTCTTCTAAGTATGTAGAACGTCTATTGGAGGTTAGCGAGGTGGTCTTTGTTAGTCTTGTTATCATCTACATAAACTTCAGTATTTCTATGTATTTGAGGTTTAAACATCTTTTTAACTAGCTTCTGTTATGTGGTGCCTAGTTTTTTCAAATCGAAAGGTATGACTTTGTAATAGTAAGTCCCAAAATTTGTGATGAAGGAGGCATGCACCTGGTTGGATAGATGCACCATAATTTGGTTGTATCTAGAAAAGGCATCCATGAAGCTTAACAAGGCATTTTTCGAGGCAAAATCAACCATTTAGTTAATTTAGAGTGAAGGAAAACAATCCTTTGGATATGCTTTGTTCAGGTTTGTGAAATCAATGCACATCCTCCATTTCCCATTCGCTTTCTTGACTAAGATGCAATTTGCAAGCCAAGTGGGATATGGCTCTTCCTTAATATTCCTCCTTGATAGCTACTTACTTCTCCAGGGCAAAATGCCTCTTCTTCTATTAGTTGACCTTTGTAGTTGGATCTATGTTTAGCTTATGAGTGATAACTTCCTTGGGTATTTTAAGCATATTGGAGGGAGACCAAGCAAAAATATCCTTGTTAGATTAAAGATAATGTACCATACTCTCTCGAAGGTTGGCAAGCATATTAGCTCTAGCTATCTTAACATGCTTGAGATTGTTACTTAATTGTATTGTCAAAGTTTCCTTTGCCGGTTCCCCTCTCATTTCTAAGCAATTGCTCGTGCTTTCTTGATATTGTAGACCTTATCTCTCTTTAAAGTCTTTAAGTGCAAAGTTCTAGCTAATTGCCAATCCCCATTACATATCCCTATTCCTGTATGAGTTGAAAACTTTGCCTTCTAATGGGCTTTCGACACCACCATCTTAAAAGTATTAATGGAAGGTTAGCCCATTATCCCATTGTAGGGTGAAGGATAGTCAACTATGATAAAGCCTATCTCCTTTTCCATAACATTCTCATCATCCCAAATTTGTAAGGTCAAGCTAACTACTCCTTATATTTTCACTAGTTGATTATTGAATCCGTATAGATTGTACTTGTATGGCTACACTCTATAGTTTTCAAGCTTAGGTCACATTTGACTAAATGCATGCTTGAAAATGATGTCAATTGAGTTCCCTATATTGACCATTACTTTCTTAACTTCAAACTCTGTTAACCTGGTTCTAATGATCAATGCATCATCATTAGGGAATTGAACTGCTTGTGCATCCTTTTCTAGAAAAGTAAAAAAGTCATGGACTCCATGTCTTTTCCCTCCCAAGTTCAATATGTAGTCTCCTTGCACATTGAGCTTGACATAAACAAAGTGTTTCCTCCTATCGGTCCATCAAAAATCACATTAATAACACCCCTAAGAGCTCAGTTGTCTCCCCTTTCATTGTCTTGAATTGTTAAAGCTCAATTATTTGGTGTGGCATCAACATTCTGAGGTTGTTACACAATTGTCCTTCTCTAAGTAGGTCATTTAATTCACTCCTCTCTATCCACTACAAACTTCGTTAAATAACCCCTTTGAATAGCATCCTCCAGTACATTTTTCAAGTGTATGCACTCGTTTGTGTTATGACCCCAATCTCCATGAAAGTTACAATATTTATTAGAATTCTTTCTCACAAGGTTATTCTTCATCTTCTCTAGCAAAGCTAAAAAGCTTTGATTATGTACCTCCATTAAGATATCTGACATAGGTCGATTGAGGGGGTTATGCTTAGAAAAGTTTAGAGTTAGCCTTCTAGGATATCGTAGAGGTTGGCTCAACTTACTAAGAATATTGAACTTCTTTCTAAGCTAAACTTTTATAGACCCTTTCTCCTATTTTGACCTTTTCTCGTACTTTTCCTTTTCGATCTCACTCCTAACTTGTAATTCATCTTGAAGTATAAATTTCTTCAACCTCTTAGTAAAGTCATCCAAAGAGATCAGTGGATGCTTGGTGAGAGATTTGAAGAAATTTGAATCCTCCATCACTCCTCTATAGATAGCATGAAGCATTATACTCTTATCATAGTTAATGATTTTTATCATTAGTTAGTTAAACTTGTAGACATAGTCTCTGATTGTTTCTCTAGGGGTTCCACCTAATTGAGGTCAAAAGTGAAGAATCTTTAAAAAGGGGCGTATTAGACAAGAAATACTGGCAAAACTCATCAGTAACTTGATTGAAGGAAGAAATAGAGGCTGCTCTTAACGAATTGAACCAATTGCTCGTAGACTTCCTGAAAGTAGAAGGGCAGACCTTATAGGCAATTTCATTAGATAAGCCATATAGTTCCCTCAACGTACAAAATGTATTCAAAAGATCATTTCGATCCTTTTTTCCATCGTACGTATCAAACTGGGGTAGTCAAACAATCAATGGAAGGACCTCATCTACAGTACTCTAAATGAAAAGGCTTGACTTTTTACCCTTTGCATCAGTATCTTTTTTAGAAGCCCCCTCCATTGCTAATCTCATGATGTACCCCTGTAAATCATATAGACTCATATTTGCCACCACTTTTCATGGCAAATGAACAGCTAAGTGCTTAATTTTTCCTTTCAATAGGCATTTGCATGTAGGGGGCAATTTAAGGTGGACCAATGTATGATGATAGTTGATCGATACTCATGTCTCTTGTTTCCACTGTGGATCACTTTCATCTACCGTAGGGGCATTACCTCGAAGTTGTTGTATTGCCTCTTCTGTTATAAGTGGGTTAGTCTCCTACTTAACCTATTGCAAGGAAAGAGTAGAGGAAGAAGTAGTATCTCTTTCGTTCAGTCTTTGTCTCAACTTATAGTTGTTAGCTTAAACTTCCTTGAGTTCTTTAACAAACTTTGCACATAAAGCTTCCTATTGTGCTATAACCATCATCATTCTGTTCTTGAAGTTGAGTTGGTTGGTTACGAACTTTAACCTAACTCACTTCTAGAGTATGCTGCTGTAGTGATTGTTCTTCTTGATTTACCCAAGGGGAACCCCAACCTCCCTTCCCCCGATAGAGTGTTACCATCTCTAGATTTTGTCTTAGTCACCATTGGATTGTTTTAGAGACAATTGGTACCAAATTGTTGATTCTTAAAATCGATATTGAGAAAATGTAAGACACTTCACATGAGATGGATTTGCAAAAGGAATAAAAAGTCAAGCTAAGGGGGGTACTGTGGCAACTTAGACATTACCACCTCGATGCTTAAGTTAGATTATATAGTTAAGTGAAGGTAAAAAGTAAGCAAGTTGCATGAGGTGTCCAAAAGAACCTAACTATCTCCTTTCGAGTTCTATAGATAGCTATGGGTTTCCTTCTATTTGGTAACTATTGTCTCTAAAATCTACACATGCATCAAGTTTAAATTTTAGACCACTTCTTGCTATTGAGGGATGTAGCTAACATAATGACAACCTGTGGGCAATTATTTCTACATGCCTTGTTTTTGAATTTAAATTCCTTGGGCCTAGCCAAGTCATGGTTGAGTTGCAAGCAATTGCTCCAAACTGGCTAAGGTTGACCCGACCTACTTTGGTTGAGTTATCCCATATTGTTTGAGCATATTTAGCTTATTAGCTTTCTTTAGCTAACTAATTCATCAAGAGTAGCCTAAGGGAGCTTAGAAATACGGTAAAAAGAGATTGAGAATAAATTAAAAGGTTGAGCATCCCTCAATTTAGGTTGGTATTGCATATTACGAGAAATCACTACCAATAACATATAGTCTATCACCTTCTCTATATTATATTCTTAGTCATGAATACTACAACCCTCACATTGTTATCCATAATTTACCCTTTGTCATTAATCAATACTCTTCTCGTATTGAAGTTAGAAAGCTTCTATGCGAAAATCTTATCACTATCCCAACTAATGTTTCCACTTAGTTCTTTGGTTTGGTAGGAAAATGAACTCACTTATAATTAGTTGGAAAGAAAATTTTCATAAGAATTGACACCGCATAAAGATTTTGGATAAATATGAAGAATATTATGATATTGATTGAGAGACTCTTATAAACATATAATTAATGTTGATATTATTATATCATGGATAAATATTATAGGAAGATGTTAGAAATGGAATGTATAGTAATTTGTGAAAGTTTAGATTTTCAATGATGAAATAAAATCAATTTTGAAATTATTGTAATGGTGATTTTAGTAAGAAACATTACTATTGCTTTAAACATAATTATTATGTATGAATTGGTTGTCTTATAAGGTATCTTTTCACAATTAAAAAAAAAAAGAAACATAATTACTATCATGTAAAGAATTTTGAATTAACGTGAGAAATACTTTGATAGAAGTTTAATATTGATACCATAAATAAATGTAATGATTGAAATAATAGAATATAAAATGATAGATTAATTAAGAAATATTAACTATACTTTAAATATAATTATTACTTTATAACTATCTTAGATAAATATGATGAATATTATAGTATATACTAAACTAAAATAACAGATAATACCTAGTTGTCTTGCAAAAATATTTTAGGCAAACACAATTATTACGGTTACTAATATCTTTGATAAATATCAATCCATGCTTCTTATATATAATATTTATCTCATCTTTAATTTTCAAAGCCATTACCCATTAGGTTACCTTACTAAAACCACTACAGATATTGTTCCTCCATTTGATAGTGTTGCTCCTTCAATTTCTTGGAAAGCGCCATGGTGGCAAGCATCTTCCTGCAAGACCATTTCCACTCCCAATTATAGGAAACATCGTACATCCTGGAGAAAACCCACAAAAATCACTAGTTAAACTTGCACAACAATATGGTTCTATAATGTCGTTGAAGCTTGGTTTCATTCTAACTATAGTCATTTCATCTCCCGACATTACTAAAGAAGCATTGCAGAAGAATGATAAAGAAATATCTAGCAGGCATGTACTTAACACAGTCAGAGCATGTGACCACCATCTTAATTCAATGGCATGGTTGCCTATAACATCCCAATGAAAAAAGTTGAGAAGAGCATGCACAACCTACATATTCACAGCTCAAAAACTCAAAGATGGAGAATTAATCCGTAGTGAAAAGGTAAACAAACTACTAGAGTTTGTGAACGAGTGTTGTAGACAAAAGAGAGCTGTTGACATTAGTATAGCCACTTTTACAACAATCGTTAATTCCATGTCAAACACCCTTTTCTCTATGGACTTTGCAAAATACTATAACAACAATTCATCTCAAGAATTTAAAAGGCTCTTTACCAATGTTATGGTAGAAGCTGGAAGGCCTAATTTCTTAGACTTTTTCCCTGCTTTTCAAGGGCTTGATGTCTAGGTAGCTCACTAAAAAAAGAGTTTCTACTTTAAGAAAATGTTTGATATCTTCGATGAGATTATTACTCAACATAAGGCTCCATTGATAAACCCTTCATCAATTAAGAAGGATGTTTTAAACAATTTCCTTGCTGTAGAAGAAATAGGAGAATTGAGCAGAACATAGGTTAAACAATTTCTTTTAGTGCATATTTTCATCTTCTTCCATTTTTCCATTGTTTTTCCAATCAATATATATTTGTTATGCCCTAAATAAGAAATTTTACATAACAAACTTCTAATATGTTGCTAATGGTGTAAGATAAAATAATTTTTAAGGTAATTATGCTAAAATGTCTTCCAGTCAATATATATTTGTTATGCCCTAAATAAGAAATTTTACATAAAAAATTTCTAATATATTTCTAGCAGTGTAAGATAAAATAATTTTTAAAGCAATTATGCTGAAATGTCATGAATGTTATTATTGAATTAGGATGAAACAATATGATAAAAAAAAAAACAAAAAGAAGAATAAGGATGGAACAAAATCGATTCCTTATCTTATTGATTATGGAATGTGGAATCTTACAAATACATATGATATAAAACTTAAATTGAAAAAAACTAAGCATTGTTAGTAATTTTGATCTCTTATAGCTTGGTAATGGTTCCATTACAATTTTTTGGAGAACTTTTTAAAAATTTAAGATAGACGATAAAATATGAGAGCAACTAAGAAAATATTGACAATAAGTTAAGTCGTGTTATGGAAAACAGGAATACTAAGAAAATGATTATTACAAAATACATGAATTAATTTCGAGTAAGATAAATTCATAAGAATATGAATTAGTTATGATGCTGTAGAAAATTAGGAAACCTAGATGACATTTAACTATGCATAATATTATGAAAAATAAATAAGAAGAAAATAGTTTTCTAAGAAGTAAACTCAGATTGTCGTAGCAAATAATAGAATGGTTTCCAATTTAAGTCTCAAATGTCAATCCTACGAGAATGGACTAGTAAATGAATAACAGTTTGTACATTAAGTCGTTTTCTTCCAAAACACAATCTATTTTAATCTATCCTAAATGGTGCTAACTTTTTATCAAACTTAGAAAAAAGTTATACACGAAAACATAAAATTGTGTTAGTTAATGAATCCAGTCAATTCACAAAGATATTTCAAATTTACTCTTGCATAATACAAAAGCTACTTACATTAACTTAACTAAACATGATATTTGCAACAAATAAGTGCATCAAATTTCAAGAAATCTTAGTCTCTCTGTAAATAGATTGAATAAACATACACTAAATAGTTAACAACACTAAAAAAATCAAAGAAATAAATAAACAAATAGCATGATTCTAGAGGACAAGAAAAAGCCACAATACCCCATATATGCTAGGTAATAGAACATTAATTTTCTAGACGCCTTTTGATATAGTAGTATAAAGTATGTTAGGATTCCAAAGTTAAGCATACTTAGATTAAGACAATCCTAAAATCAGTAACCTCTTAGGGAGCTGCTGCATCAAGGGACAAAACCGTATGACATTCGATGTCAAAGTGAATAATTCTTTAGTAGGAGGAGTTTTGGTTAGATCATTACAAGTGATATCAAAGCAAACTACCAATCAGAATGGTGAATTCCTTACCTGGCGATAGTCATAGACCTTTATAAAGAAAATTGATGAAGGCATAACTTCTATAAGGGAGATGGATTGTATTACCCTTTAAATATTAGGTAATAAAACTTTAATCATCGAGTCATCTTTAGTGTAGTGGCTTAGAGTATATCAAACTCCAAAGTTAATTATGCTCATGTTAAGATAATCTCAAGACACTAAGATGGATGATATCTTGGGAAACTACAGAACCAAGGGTTAAAATCATGCAGCATTAGATGCCAAAGTGGACAATACCTTAGTAGAAGGAGTTTAGGTTTTCTCGTTACAAAAGTAAAAGATATTCACTTCAAGAGAGATGGCTTCCTCCAATCTTAGGCTAATCCCCTCTTTATTTTCATTGATCCAACTCCCCCACAATATTAAGATGACTTAGGGTGGATGACATTGGACTTCATTTAATAAAAATTTCACTATGTGTTTATGTGCTTTAGAGCTTTGATTTTGATTAGGAACTTTTTGCTTTTGACCCGCTTCAATCAAATTAAGTGGAAATTTGTCTTGCAAAAGTGGTCTTGTTCTCTTGATTCCTTAGATTTTGGCCTGTGATTAGATTCCTCACAAAATGGACTTTTGATTAAATTTTTTTTTTTTTTCTGTAAACCACCACAAAGTAAGTAAAAGCCAACAGTTGCACTCAAAACATGCATAAAAAAAAAATGATAATTTAAGTGCTATCTGCAAACCCTTAAGATAATAAATGACATGGAGAGTAACTCATTATAAGAATTATTGAGCGAGGAGAGGTAAAAATTAAGTTGTCTGTAAATGTATTATTTGGAAATAGTAGGATTGAGTGAACATCTAACAATATTCTTATGTAAGGATCATCTAAAGAAAGATTACTATCATGGTCAAGTTTCAAATTTTAAAGAACAAGAGCAGTTGCAGGTTTAGCACTTATGAGACCCATATCTTATGGGATCTTAAGTATACAATTGCACTAATTTGGCATGTTATAGTAGTTGGTGTAACAAACCTCAATACAAAGAGAAGTGTACTAATTTAAGAACACAAGTACTCACTTTTACTAATGCATGTGTTGTAAGTAATTATGTTAACTTTACACTATATATTTTACATAGACAATGCTTGCTCAATGTAACATATGTTCATCATAATAGTAGTCAAACCATTTGATTTGCGATCTATATGACAATGCTTATCTTTTTCCCAAGTACACTATAAGGGTCATCTCACATGATGATGAATCTCACTTCCCAAACACAAGCCAACATTCTTACTTTTAATTGTTTCTAGTCATCATACCTAATCTCCATGATAACATATATCTTTTTGCTTTCTCACTAAATGGACCAATTCCATTGATATGCATGATCAAAACTTGCTAATCCAGTGTCTTCTCATCATATACATGACAACATTAAGCCCTTATTTTTATATCATTATGTTTAAATCTATAATTGATTGGAATTTTTTTTTTTTCACTTCATGCCCATTTTCCATTTAGTTTTATTAACAAAAATTTATTATAGAAAACATGAAATATATGTGTCGCATGTGTTGGAATAATGTGTCAAGCTAAGTCTAACTTAATATTTTTCAGTGGTAATGTGTTAAGTGATAGTTTAGCGTTGTATATAATGTGAAAAGTGTAGACCTACAAAACTAAAATGAGAAACCCTAGCTAATATAGAAAATAAGAAGCAAACAAAATGCCATCAAGTAAATAAAATAGTAAACAAAATGGGAATATAATCTTAGTTGGCTATGAAAGGAACCTAGTGGCCTATATATAGGTAGTTGTTAGTCTATGAGTGTCATAGCCAGTTTATTATGAACTCCTTACTAGATACACATCATAGTTATCTAAAAATAACTATTTGGGATTTAAAAATCCTATCTTTTGCAAACATTATAGCTCTTTTTATGCTCAAGTAACCATGCTATATGCACATAAAGCACAAGAGTATTAACATATCTAAGAATATTATTACAAAAGGTTTGTTGTCTACATAAACAATCTTTTTTCTTGCCATTATAGTTAGTGAATTATCAATGCACTTGAATTTCTACATATCATTTGCATTGTTGTCCTTAAGCTTAGCTACTTCATTCAATTTACTAGCTCTTATAAATTCCTTTAACAAGGATTGTAGTGATTAACCTATATAGCTCAGCTTATGCATTAAGCCTTGTTAATTGGTTGGCACAAGGCCTATGGTGCATTATATCCATTGGTCTTTGTATGAGTTTGCTAATTTCCCCTTCAACTATTACTTGTCTCTCACTCCATATCTTTGATCCAATTCACCCCAATTTCACATGCCTTCATTAACCTTTGGTGCAAAATGTCATCTTCGCATTAAAGTAAAGGTTTATGAGTAAGGAGTAGTAGTAGCTATGTTGTATACTGTATTTTATTTGTAGAAACCTCATTTTTGTCATTTTTTTTAAATTTTGTTAATTAATCTAGGTTAAAAAAAATAAAAAAATAAAATAAAAAATAAAAAAACGAAATTTAAAAGAAAAATAAAATAATAAAAAATGAAAAAATAAAAAAAAAATTAATTAAGTTAAGTCATGAGTCAAGTTGGAGTAAGTTGAGTTTTGGATCAAATAGCGAGATGGGTTAAATTAATTAATTTGTCTAATTTAATGACTTAAATCAGATTAGGGAATTATTGGGCTAAATTAGATTGGGTCGGGCTTGAAAAGAAAAGTCCAAGCTAACTAAGGTTTCTAGAAGTTAGGATAAATCTTGGAAAAATTGTAATCAAATCTTTTGTATTTTTGATACAAGAGATCCAATTTTGAGCTTATAAATAACATGTTAGCTAGGAATGCAAGGACGATTTTTTCTTTTAATCACACTCTTACTCAAAAACACAATGCATACCCCACGCACCACCAATTAGCCCTACGTGCCACTACATATACCTTACATACCACCACTACACAACTACCACATCATTACCCTAATGCCATCACTACTGCCAAAGCCACCACTAGACCATCGCCCATCGTGTCACCCAGTGCCGCCCATCGCGCTTGCCTAGTGTTGCCCGTGCTCTAGCCCAAACGCTCACCCACAACATTACCTACTATCGCCTTCGTGCTTGCCCAATGCTCACCTTGGTCATTACCCACTCTCGCCCTTGGTATCACCCAGCGATCACCCTCAGTCGCCTAGTAATTGCTCGTGGTCTACTTAGTGATCACCTACGCATGCCCTAGCACGTGTTCGCTCTTGCCTACGTACACCCAAGTTGCCCTTACTCTTGCCCATGCACACCTGTAGTCACCTAGTGATCAACCATACACGCCCCAGCATGCCTTTGCTCACGCCTAGTCTTGCCCACGCATGCTCGAGTTGCCTTTACTCTCACCCGTGTACACCTAACATCGCCCAGCATACGCCTAGTCATTACCTAAAGTCACCTAGTGCACGCCCGGCTATTGTCCATCACCGTCCAATACCAACGGGACCCGACCTAGGTAAATTCTTAGAAAATTTTTTATTATATTATTTTATTTTAATTATTTCATTAATTTTTTATTAATTAGTTATGTTTTTATTAATTTATTTTTTGTGTTTAAGTGCAGGATTTTAGCTTATTATTTATTTTCTTGCAAAATTTTTCGTTAAATTAGGTTTCTTTTGAAAAATCATTTCTTTAATAATAAAAATATATTTTTAACATAGAGTGTTTTTTAGAAAAATAAAAATTTAATTGAGTTTTTTTAA
Source organism: Lumnitzera littorea (assembly GCA_024138015.1). Lineage (NCBI taxonomy): Eukaryota > Viridiplantae > Streptophyta > Magnoliopsida > Myrtales > Combretaceae > Lumnitzera > Lumnitzera littorea. Next base: position 56,378,580 of record JAMXBB010000008.1, read on the forward strand.
AGGGATAGTTAGTTAGGGTTCTTTTTATTATTTAGAAAAATTAGATTTTTTTACTTTTTTTTTCTTCAAATAATAAATTGGTAAACACGTAAACTTGGCTTGATTTTCAAAATAAAAATAACCCACCAATTAAATATTTTATAAAAGAACTATGGCCAGTTTGATTCGATTAATGGGTATGTAAGCACCTTCGGAGCAACCATTATAAAATAATAAAAAAAAAACTTTCTCCATTTTTCATAAAATTCGTAATAATAAAAAATAATAAAAATCACTTTAGTTATTTTTTGTACATTTAGTTATAATTTTAGTATTTTCATAAAGTTATAAAACTAAAAGCCCATTAGTTTTTTAAATTTTTACATAGTAACTTAGTCTTAATAGGTTAGCTCTCGAACCTAGTTTGTAGTTTAATTTTCTAAAAATTAATTTTTTTTAGAATATTTGCAAACTAGTGGTTAGAAAACCCTAATTTTATTTTTTTATCAGTTGAACTGGTTGGCGACTCCATTTTTTAAAAAAATAATTTTTTTCCTTAGTTTAATATCAAATAATTAATATAGGTTAAATTAAGAAAATCAAAACAAGACTCGATAAAATTGGTGGCTCTACTGAGGACGCTTAGTGGGCTAACCATGTGAAAGTTAAAAAAAAATTTATGGGCTTTTGTATTATTCTTTTATTTTTGTATTATATTATAGTTGTACTAATTTTTTTTTTTTTTAGTAATGTAGGCCTTAAAAAAAAGCCTAGCTCAATAGGCGTTCATGGGGAGAGGGGATTTTTATTTTTCAAGTAACAATCTGTGTATTTTGATGTAGTCGGACTTGAGTCACCTTTAGAATTTAGGACGGGTTGCTATTGTGTAACCCTCAGGTCATTGGGGTCATTACCTTCACTTAGCGGTGATAGGTGAGCCTACTTAGACTTCGATGTAGCCCATCAGGCTTCTCTTCAGAAAGCATTGAAGCTACAAAGCCTAGGACTGTAGACCCCACCCTCTTGCATCATCCTTATAAAAAAAAAGGTTAGTTAATTTTAAATTATAGGAAAACCTCGATTAATCTGCAGTCGATTCAATTTTCTTTTTTCTTTCTTTTTTTTTTTAAAAAAAAGAGAAATAAAAAAAGAACCAATGACCCTTATATATAAATATTTACGAGCCTCGTTTTTTTTTAATAAAAAATCCTATTTCACACTTGCTCATATATAAGGGTATTTCCTGATCACAGATTCGTCGTATTTCCTATAATTTATTAATCACATATCCCTATTACATTGCATTTGTGTGTAACATGTTGCATTTTATATCTTTAATTATGCTCGTGTCTTTGTGAATGTTTCATTTTACTATGTTATATGTATATTATTTTGTTTTTTTTAATCATTCCTTAGTTAGTGAAAGGCTATGTAATTTCTAAGAAAATCCTTGAAAAAGCTGTGAAATTATTAACATCATATCCAACTTTATTTTGAATTTAGTGGCCTTATTGTAAATAATCATTGCCTTTTATTTCATTTACTTCTTCTTGTAATATAGATATGGAAAGTCAGGATAGTGTCAATCTAGAGCCCATCAGCCTAGAGCTCGTTTGTGAAGTCTAACTGGGTAAGTACTCCTTCTTTGAGGCCGTCCTAAGGGATTGGTTAAACTAGCTTCCTCTCACCAAGAAAGATCATATTCGCAAGAAGATCAAGCTAATCATATCCCTTATGTAGGTCCAACTCCATTGGCCTCTAATTCAGGCCCTTATACATTATTGGGATCTAGAATCTGTAGCTTTCAACTTCGGCCCACATGTATCGACACCTACTATAGAAGAGTACTCATAGCTACTTAGTGCCTTACCCCTTGAAGTAGGCATAGCTATCCTTGATCTCAGAGTCCAACTAGAGAAAGCTTTCATGATATTGTTGGGAGTTAAGAAGTTAGCCTTGGCGCTATTCTTATCTTTAGAGGGCTAGAAATGTCTCAACATCCTAATGTTAGTAGAGTGGTTCTCAAGCCTAAATGCCTATTAGAGATATCGCTAGATCTTCTATGGAGGATATGAATCGTGGGTCGAGAAGAGGGTCAACGCATTTATTATAGCAGTATTTGGAACGGTCTTGTTTCCTTTCAAATATGGTTAAGTCCACTATAGGGTTGTCGAGCTAGTGACTCAATTCCTAGGTAGTAAATCCTATATATTGGTGCTATTGGTAGAATAGTTCAAGACACTAACCTACCTGAAGAAGCAGGGATATGGTTATTTCACGGCTAACCCTACAATCCTTACTGTATGGTTTGTCAGTCACAAACAAGGGTATGGAGGGAATCTTCTCAAAGAGTACCTGATAGAAAATGTAAATCTAATTGACGACTTTACCTTTCACCTCAAGGTATCGGATGAAGTTTGGTTTGATGGATGGGTGTCAATTATCAGTAAAATGCAACCAGTAGACTTTATGTGGACAGTTAGATGGAGCCACTACACTCAAGACGTCGTAAGGTACACCAATTATGCAGGAGTCCCCTTTATCAGTATTATAGATTGTACCAAGTATTTCCCAACCTATGTTACCAGACAGTTGGGTCCACTTCAAGAGATAGCCTATAGATACTCAATGGACGTCGTCATAATAAATTATCAAGATCCTTGTCTACCCACTGCTACTCCAATTCAATGACTAGTAGAACTCGTAAGGTTGTAGGAACGGAGAGAAGTCAAAAGGATTGTCGATGTGGGACCTTTGAGGGGCAAAGTCGAAGAATACGGAGCCACCAAGCAGTTTATTTACAACCAATTAGAGAAGACTGGAAAGATACAATATGAAGCTTCAGGTGTATTTAAACACGAGCTAAAATCAGCGCGTCCTACACCCATTGAGTAAGCCAATTGAGACACCATACGGGCTAAAGTTGAAGCTTAGTTCCAAGAAAGTAAGAGAATTGTTGAAGAGTTAAAGTTGAAAAAGGAGAGACTGTTGAAGGAAAATCAATTCTTGAGGAGTAAGATCCGAGAAAGGGACGTTACGATTCAAAGACTTATGAGGGAAATAGATGAGGTCCATCCTAGTTAGATCTACCTGCTCTTGTAAATATAAGATTTAAGTTTTTAGGAAGATTAGTTAGGAGTTTTTCTTCTCTTTTCTTTTAGTTTGTTATATAAGTTAGATCTTATGATTAATAAACTTGCTGCTTTAGTAAATAAAAATTTCATTAATTGCGTTGTTTCTTACTCATTATTATTATTATTATTCATTTATTTGTTTAGTTAATTTTTTAAAAGAAAAAAAAAAGAGAAAATTAAAAAAAAAACACAAAAGAGGCAAACAACAGGACAATAAAAGTCATAAAAAAGAAAAAAAAAAAAACAAGAAACAAAAATCTTTAATTCATCAAGAAGTTTAAAACTTAGGTTATCACGTAAGATTTTGAAAATAGCGTCCAAACGAGCAGACTCAACTAAAAGGCTGATATTCACTTATTTTAAAGGCAAGATATCAACTTAGGGTATTGGAAATATCAGTCAAACTGAGCCTGACCTGAGAGTAGCAACTCTAGAAGAAAACATGAATAAGATGGCCAAAGAGATTCAGGCTCTTACTTAAGCTATTGGGATTCTTAATGACAGACAAGGATCTCAAGTCAACCCAAATCAGAATGCAAAAATGACCCTTAACCTTGAATTGGAAGATGAAGAATCTATCCCTAATGCTAAAGTATGGAGAAAAGAAACTGAGAAGAAACACTGGGAGATAGAAAGAAAGTTCATGCAGAAGTTGACCAAGAAAATAAAAACCCTGGAAATGGTTAACGGGTTTAAACAGATGGGAACGATCAACTTGCTGACATATGAAGACGATGACTTCTTGGAAAGATTTAAAGTGACCAAATTTGAGAAATACAATGGGACTACTTGCCTGAAGCTCCATATTAGGTTGTACATCAAGAAAATAGGAAAATACACAAAGTATGATAAGGTGATGGTCTAAACTTTTCAAGACAGTTTGATTGGGCTTACCTTAACTTGGTATACCCAATTGGATTTGAGTAAGATTGATACTTGAGATAAGTTAGCACGGGCTTTCTACAATTAGTATAAGTTCAACATTAAAGTGGCCCATCTATGTGGGATTTGAATAATTTATGAAAGGAGGCCAACAAAAACTTTAAAAAAGATGCTCAAAGATAGAGGGACATGACAGCTAAGGTGACTCCGCCCTTGATAGAAAAGGACTTGACTTTCACCTTCATCAATACTCTTAGAAGCCCCTATTACCAACCTCTTGTTGGGTACCCTGCCTCCAACTTTGCAGAAATTATAGCCTTAGGGTGTCGAATTAAGGAAGCTATTACTACTGGAAGGCTTCTTAATCCTGAAGCAGTTGAGAAGAAGACACCTCCCTCGAGATTTTCCAACAAAGCCAAAGAAACTACTATAAGCGTTGTCAATACGGGCAATCTTATCAGACTAGTAACCCAAGTAGCCATGACAAAAGGATCTAATTCCCCTTCGAGTCCAAATCAGAACAACCGCCCATAAAGAAGATAGTTCACACATATTCCCCTTCCTTTAATCTAGGTTCTCGTATGATTAAGGAAGGAGAACCTTTTAACATTTGAAATACCGAGGGGACAAAGATCGAGGGATTATAACCTAAAGCTTTGATGTAATTATCATTTAGGGTGAGTGGGGCATTCTATGAACCACTGTTGGAGGCTCAGACATAAGATCTAGGATCTTATTGATGCCAAATTGGTTCAATTGGATTTCATCTAAACTCCCACTCCCAACGTGGGTAACAACCCTATGCCGAATCATGGAAATTCATTTAGTATGATCATTGCTAAAGTTTTTGAACCAGAGAATGATCTAAATAGTCTCCCCATCACTATTGAGGAGATAGCTTGGAATCCAAGGCAAGCCGAGTATTTGCAGAATACAAATCTCAAAGATAGGACACGGATTAGACTAGTAATATATCAACTGTTGAAGGATGGAAAGATAAAGAAAGCTATTATCATGGCTATGACAATTCCAAAACCGCAAAAAAGAAGTACTTAAAAGGAGCTTAGAACAAGATATGAAGCCAGTGATTCAACATTTGATACCCTAGGAGAACTGTCAAGGAAGTTTGAGTATTTGGTAGATTATGCCAATTCACCTGTTGTATATGCTAACTCACCACCTACTGGATGTGGTCCAAAATTTGAGGAAGAAATCAAATTTATTGTAGAAGCTAAGAAGGTGGCTGAGATGGTGGGAATGATTAGAGACAGGCCCAAGCTATTGGTTTCTGAATGTGATGGGAAGATTAAGAAGGTTGAAGAATTAGGAAAGCTTAAGAAGATTACTTTTAATGTCCCAATAGCCCTAGAAAATTACAAAGCAGCACCTCTGGATTACCAGGCGGTGAATCAGGCAGCTAAAGCCTCATTACCCATGGTCGATGTGCTTATGTACTCGAGATGGGTTTATGACTAGAATGAGGAAGCCAAGTGGAAGATTGCTGTGAAAGAGGCTTCTCGAAATATCTTTGAAGATACGGATGATAAAGATTAGAATATTGTCAAGAAAATAGTGAAGGCTAGTGAATACAAGATAATGGACCAATTAGCCAATGTACCAACCTAGATCTCAATGGGCTTGTTGTTGTCATTAGATACTTACCGAGAAGCACTAATTAAAATTCTAAAAGATGTCAAAGTACCTGAAGGGATTTCCATTGAGAAGTTGGGATTGGTAGTAAACTTGATGTTTGCGATGGATCAGATTTCATTCTTGTTAGATGTGCTAGGTAATGAAGGAGATTAGCATACAAAGCCCCTCTTCATAGTGGTTAAGTATGTAGGGAAAGTAGTTGCTCGAGTTCTAATAAATAATGGGTCATCACTGAATGTATGTCCTTTGGCAACACTAAATTCACTTAGAGTCGATGCAACCGAGATCAAGCCCAACTCAATTTCAGTAAGAGCTTTTGATGGATTAAAAAGAGAGATAATTGGAGAAATTGGGTAAATTAGGTTGCAAGTCGAACTTGGCCCACTGGTGTTTATTATTCCCTTTCAAGTTTTGGATACATCGTAAACTTTCAATCTTCTATTGGGAAGACCATGGATTCATTTAGCACAGGCAATTCCATCCAGTCTACATCAAAAGGTGAAATTCATAGCCAACGGGCAGTTGATTACTATTCTTAGGGAGTTAGACCAAGAGATTTACAAGGAGACGACTATTCCCTATGTCAGGGATGAAGAATTAGAAGAGCCAGGGTTATAGATTTTTTATGAAGTTAGTGTGATTGAAGAAGCAAGATAGGGAGCACAGGGTCATTTGAAACAACTTAAGCAGTAGATTGGAACGTTTGAGCTTGGATATGAGCCTACTGAGGAGGAAATTCGAGAAATAAAGGCTAAAACCATAAGTAAGAGAAGATATCAGTTGTACCATACTAACATCTAATTTTCGGACATCCGCCAAACATTCTCAACACTAGCTAGTGTTCAAGAAACCTGAAATAACTAGTCTATCCAAGGCCTTGACTCAGCAATGCAACATTGGTCCAAATGAGAAGGAAGATATTGGCGTACCAATTTCCTTGTGCAACTGGTTTTCTATTTTCGTTAATAGGTTTCTTTAGAAACGCAAAATTAGATTAATTAGGAACATTCGATTTCGATAATTAGTCCGATATGTTAGGCCTTTTCTTTTAAACAATTTGGATTCATTCATTTGATAAAGCTCATTCCTTTCTTTATATTGATTCTTCCTTATTATTTATTCGTTGTCCTTTTCTTTTCTTTTTTTTCTTTATTCTTTAGATCTGATAAAGATGATGAATGTAATGGATATCTTGCACATGTAAATGATGAAAGTACCAATATCACTTTCGACCCTACTGGGTCAAACATCGGAGATGATATTGAGACTCCAAACGAAATTCAGGAGAGTTGGCATTGACATGAACAGGGTAAAGTGATTATTGATGAACCAATGGTTGTGATTAATTTCGGGACAAAGGAAAATCCACGAAACTTGAAAATTGGTGGCAATTTAACATATAATCAGAAACAGGAGTTGTCATGATTGCTATCAAAATACTTAGACATATTCGCTTGGTCTTATGAAGATATGCCTGGTTTAGAATTGTTTATTATGGTTCACAAGTTGCCAACTAGGGAGGAAATAAAATCGAAAAGGACATACTCCTCAAAATAAAAGAAGAAGTGAAGAAGTTATTAGAAGTTGGATTCATAGAAGTATCGAATTACCTTGAATGGGTAGCCAATGTGGTGCTAGTGTTGAAGAAAAATGGGAAGGTGTAAACTCCACAAATTTAGCTATTTAAGAGTAAAATTAAACCCTAATACTGTAGAAGACTTGAAGAGTCATTAAAGCCGAGCAAGATAAAAAATTTAATAAATCATAAATCTAAATATATTATAAGTAGTAAAAACCTTAGAAATTGATTAAAACCTTACATTGCATACTAAAACCCTAAAACTGACTTACACACCATTAACCAAAATTGAACCCGAATTTGATCGAAATCCTAAAATTATAAATATAAACCTATAAAATAATTAAATATTACTCAATAGTGATATAATCATAGTCAAATACAATTTTCGACTAAATTGCCTATTTGCACGAAATTTTAACGAAATCGCCACAATAACTTGTAAAAATTATAATTGTAACGGATACCAACTAAATTGATAAAATTTCACAAAAATTTGAAAATTAATTTACGAGTAGAATTATTATAATTTATATGATTAGAAAAATTATATATATTTATTAATAATTTTCATTTTCCTTCTCTTTCATTTTCAATTTATCTCTTTTCACTCTTTTCTTCTTTTTCACAATTGCAACATTCTGGAATTAAATAGCTGCCTACGTAAAGAAAAGAAAATTGCCAAGTGTTGAATAGAAAATAAAAGCAAAATGAAAATAAAAATTGGATAATTATTTAGCTTAAATTTTAAGCTAACTCACATGTATAAAAGGAGGAAAAACAAAAGAAAAAGAAAAAGAAGGAGAAAAGAAGAAGAAGAACAAGGAAGAAAAGAAGAAGAAAAACTAAATAAATAGGTAAGTAATTATTNTCGTTACAAGAAAATACGCTCGAAAACGATTAAAATGAACTATAAGTTCATAACAATCCGAGCTAAAACGAAAAAGTTTCAAAATACATAAAGAAAGTCTTGTAACTTACAAATATGAGAAAATAGTTACTATGAACCCCATTGAGTATGATAAACCCTATACACATTATACTTTGGTTATATTGAGGGAAACTGGATAAACTAAATAGACTTTTAGTTAACTAAGGAGTCTGACTTTATAGAATACTTGTAAATGTTATTATATTTTAGGTGTTCAATATCGAGTTCTAAAAACCCCAAAGGTTTGGAGAATAAGTAATAATCTAGGTGAAGGAGTTCTAATGACTTGTTACTTGCTTGTACGTGTTACTTGTATAATGTTTTACTGCTTGTTGTTACTTATATGTTTGAATGACTGTTCTGCTTGTATGCCATCATTTGTGTGATCACTTTTTTTTTTTAATTTGATAAATATAAATATTTGACATAAATAACCAGTTCTATTCATCGCATGTCTATGACTCAGTAAATGTAGGGATGGAGAGTGCTAGCTTTGCAAAATGTTGAAAAGGGTATTTTTGGAAAAAGTTTTCTTAATCTTAAATGTATTTTGTACGGTTTTGATAAGAGCCGTAGTGCCAAAAATGATATTTTATTGTTAATGCAAAGTTAGCATGAGTTCTCCACTTGATAGCGAAAGGACTTGCTTATTTGTGTCTGTAAGGCCTTGGTTAATTTTAGCTTGTGAGATAGACTCACAAGTTTGTACTTGAGGGACCTTAGAGGGTGGATAGTCCTAATTTGGAATCCCCCTATTTGAATTGAAACTCTTTTCTCGGCTAGGGTAATAGTGGAGTGCCGTCTAGTAGGGTGAGGCCCCTAGGTAGCCTCATGCAAGTAAGCTGAGGTGCCTTATACCGGTAAGTACAGGGGATAATCGATGTAATTCTACACCTTCCATAGTTCCGGACTCCTATGGATGTGTTGCTTGCATGTGTGATAATAATGTGTGATAACTTGCTTGAACGGTGGTGGTGAGAAACGAACTCATTGAGCTGTTATATGCTCACTCCCTCATAGTTTCTTTTGCAGGTTTACTTACATTGGGATTGGGATAAGTCTCGAGTACCAAGTGTGAGATGAAGATATGTATCTTAGTATTAGAAATAGTTTAGTACTCTTTAGGTGATACATAAACAACCTTTGTTGATAATTTAATTTTTCTTGTATTTCTTTTGTAATATTGGTATATCCTATCTTATTATTTCGTAGGGGATATCGATTCTCTATGGTTCTGAGGAACTGTAGGATATCGGACACTTATAGTTATTTATATTTGTATTTTACAGTAAATTAATTACTTAAAAATCAGTAACCTTAGTGATTAATCATTTAGAGTCTTGCAATCTCTGACTTACAAGGTAGTTTTCATATCATGGGTTTACACATGTTATGGAAATTTGAGGTAATCCTACTAGGCCTCCTGTAGGGTCATGAGAGAAGGTTAGGTTCGGTGTAGGTTTTCATGATTTAAACTAGGTGACACTAAAGGATAACTTTCCTTTGCTACATATTGACGTATGGTGGATAACATAACCAAGAACCATCTTTTCTCATTTATGAATGGTTTCTCGGGGTATAATCAAATTACAATGACAAAAGAAGATAAAATTAAAACAACCTTCGTTACAATTTGGGGGACGTTTTGTAATCACATGATGCCTTTCGAGTTGAAGAATGCTAGGGCAACTTATCAACACATTATGGTTACCTTGTTCCATGACATGATGCATCAAGAAATCGAGGTTTATGTGGATGATAAGGATGCTAAACCCAAAGAAGATGAAAATCATATGGATATTTTACAAAAGTTATTTGAACAATTGAGGAAATTTCAATTGAAGTTGAATCTAGAGTAGTATACCTTTGGAATAACTTCAGGCAAATTGTTGGGTTTGTAGTCAATAGAAAAGGGATCGAAGTAGACCTAGATAAAGTTAAGGCAATTGTAAACATGCCTACACCAAAGACTATCAAGGAAGTTCAGGGATTGCTGGGAAGATTGAATTACATTACTTAGTTCGTGTCACAGCTAACTGATAGATGTAAGCCACTATTTAAACTTTTGAGGAAGAACGCAGCTATTAAATGGGATAAAGAGTGCAAGCAATCATTTGCTAAAATCAAAGAATATCTCATAAATCCTCTTGTACTGGTCACTCCTGCACCAGGATGGCCCTTGATCCTTTACTTAATAATCTTTCTAGAATCGATGGGATGTATGCTGGGATAGAAAAACAAAACCGGGAGAAAAGAGCATCCTATATACTATTTGAGTAAGAAGTTCACAAAAGGCGAACAAAAGTACTAAGAGGTGGAAAGAATATGTTGTGCCTTAGTATGCACGATGCATAGGCTCAGGTAGTACACTTTCTATTTTTCAATAGAGTTGTTGATAAAACATGACCTATTGAGGTATTTAGATAAAAAGCCAGTGTTGATTGGGAGAATATCAAAATGGCAGATGCTACTCTTTGAATTTGATATTAAGTATGTGAGTTAGAGTTCAGTCAAGGGGTAGGTAATGGTTGATCAATTGGCAAAATACTCATTAGGAGATGAGGATGATGGTTTAAAAGCACAATTTCCCGATGAAAATATGATGGTGGTAAATGAATTGAGTGGTGAGAAGTTAGGATGGAAAATGTATTTTGATGGAGCAGCCAATGTGTTTGAATGTGAGATAGTAGTAGTACTGGTATCACTTGAGGGTAATCATTTCCTTGTAGCAATAAGATTAACATTCCTATATACCGACAATATAGTAGAATATGAAGCTTGCATTTTAGGGCTCAAAATGGCGCTAGATATGGGAATATAAGAATTGGAAGTGTATGGAGATTCTTCCCTTGTAATTCTCTAGATCTTAGGGGAATATAAGATGAAGGACGAGAAATTGATGCTTTACCACAAACATTTAAGCAAGCTAATCGAAAAATTCTAAGAGATTTCATTCATTTACATTCCAAGGATCTAGAATCAATTTGCCGACACGTTAGCTACATTAGCATCAATGGTGAAAGCTACAGACAGAATAGAAATTCATCCCTTGAAGACTAAAGTGGAAGAAAAATCGGCTTTTTGCCTTGCAGTTGAAGAAAAGGAATAAAAAAGAACCTTGGTATCACGATATCAAGAAGTTACTTTAAACGAAGGAATTTCCTGAAGATGCTGATAGAAAAGATAGAAAGACGGCTACTCATTTCTTATTAAGTGAAGCCATGTTATATAAGAGATCACTAGATGCAAAACTGCTAAGGTGTTTGGATGAAGAAGAAGTCGAGAAATTGATGAAAGAAGTACATAAAGGAGTTTATGGTCCTCAGATGAATGGATATATGCTAAGAATGGGGTATTTTTAGATGATGATGGAATTGGATTATATCAAGTACGTGAGGCACTATCACTTGTACTAGGTATATGCTAATAAAATCAACGCTCCTCTCTAAGAATTACACGTGTTATCAACTCCTTAGCCTTTCATGATGTAGAGAATTGACACGATCAGTCCAATTTCACCAACAGGTTCAAATAGGCATAGATTCATTTTAGTTGTGATCGACTATTTTACCAAGTGGGTAAAAGCAACATCATATGCTACGATGACCAAAGGAGTTGTGGTCAAATTCTTGAAAAGAGATATTATTGCAAGATAGGGTGCAGCTGAGTCTATTATTACAGACAATGGGATAAATTTGAATAAAAAGTTGATGGATGAAGTGTGCAGCCAATTCAAGATCAATCACAGAAACTCAACTCCATATTGACTTCAAATAAATGGAGCTATTGAAGCTGCAAATAAAATCATCAAAAGAATCATTGAAAATATGGCGATTACTTATAGAAACTAGCATGAGATACTTCCTTTTGCTCTCATGGCTTATAGAACCTTAGTTAAAACCTCTACTAGTGTAAACCCATATTCATTAGTGTACAGAACTAAAGCAGTACTACTGATGGAAGTAAAAATACCTTCATTTCAAGTATTGGTAAAAACTCAGCTCAATGAAGCAGAGTGGGTGAAGAAGCGGATGGAACATTGAGTCTCCTAGATGAGTGAAGAGTTATAGTGATATGTCATGGTCGATGCTACCAATAGCAAATGATCTAAGCTTTTAATAAGAAAGTACGCTCAAGGTACTTCAAAGAGGGAGACTTGGTGTTGAAGAAAGTGTTACCGAATGCAAAAAGCCCCAGGGGCAAGTTTGCTTCATATTATGAAGGCCCTTATGTAGTGCAAAGGGTATTGTTAGGAGGTGCATTAGTGTTAACAGAGATGGATGGTCCGAAATTAAGGGGACTAGTGAATTCAGATGCAGTTAAATTGTATTATCCATGAAAACTGAGTTCAATAAAGATTTCAATTTATCTTGAATAGTTTGTGGTTAATCTTTCATCGTTTACAAGTAAAGTGGATATCTATGAACGTTTTCAAATTTAGATGGTCATTGACTAACAAACACTTCACCAATAAACTCTTAAGTACCATGTTTTTCTAGCCTCATACACTTAAACACCAAACCCTCACAAATCAATCACTAGAAAAAATAGAAATTGAATGTTCTTAATAATTTAATTTTGTTTCTTTCGAAAAGAGATTTATCGTTCAAAAGTCATGAAGAGTGGAAATTGAAATTTAGTGTTGAACAATGCAAATTCAAAGCATGAACATGGTCCAGTTACAATACTCAAAAGAGAAGAAGAGAAAAAGTAAAAAAAAAAAAAGGGAAAGAAGAAGCAATTATAGTCATTTAATGAAATTCTGTTGATAGAATGAGTGAATATTGAGAGTCAATGTAAGCATGCCAATCAGTTGCTATCTAAGAAATTCTTCAGTCTTAAGAAGAATAATCTTGAAAGTCTTTGGAAAGAGATATTTAGTAGAATTAAGTTAGCTTTTGAAACTAAAACAAATCTTTAAGAGATCTATTCTCTTCCGATCAACTAAAACCAATCTTAAAGAGATCTATCCTTTTTAGATTACCCAAAACCAATCTCAAAGAGATCTATCCTCTTCAGTTCATCCACTAAACCAAAATAAGTTTTTTTTTTTTCTAAATCTTGAAGAGATTTATCCTCTTTAGATCATCTATCAAACCAAAATAAGTTAATTTTACCTCTAATGGTTCTTGCCCTATCCTTTCAAGATAGACCCCTTTGAAATTTTTACTCTATCCTTCCAAGATAAGCCCCCTTGAAATTTTTACTCTATCCTTCCAAGATAGACACCATTAAGCCCTATCCTTCTAAGGTAGGCCCCCTTGAAATTTTTGCTCTATCCTTCCAAGATAGACACCATTAAACCCTATTCTTTCAAGATAGGCCCCCTAACCTTTTGCTCTGTCCTTTCAAGACAGGCATTCATTTGCCTTGTTCTTTCAAGATGGGTAGTTTATTTTTTACATCGACCTTTCAAGTTGATATCCTTTATTAAAATAAAACATAGCTTAGTTGATTAGTTCAAACTAAGGTTTGACAAAAATGGATATCTCTTTTGTTTCTGTAACCAAGTTCTAATTGAACTTCACTACAAAGAGAAGCAGTTATAGATACCTCATTTTTACCAATTTTTTTTTCAATTTTGTTAATTGAACCAGGTTAATAAAAAATAAAAAGATGAAAATTAAAAGAAAAATAAAATAATAAGAAAATGAAAAAATAATTAAAATTAATTAAGTGATGTCATAGTAAGTTAAGTCATGTCAAGTTAGAGTAAGTTAAGTTGTTAGATTAAGTAGTGAGATGGGCTAAATTAATTAATTTGTCTAACTAAAGGACTTAAATCAAATTAGGGAATTATTGGGCCGAATTAGATCAAGTCGGGCCTAGAAACAAAAACTTAAGTTAACTAAGGTTTCTAGAAGTTAGGGTAAATCTTAGAAGAATTGCAATCAAATTTTTTGTATCTTTGATACGAAAGATTCAATTTTGAGCTTATAAATATCACGTTAGCCAGGGATTCAAGGACATTTTTCTTTTTTTTAATCACATTCCTACTAAAAAACACAACACATACCCTACGTACCACCAATCAACGCCATCAATCAGCCCTATGCGCCACCACTATAAAAACACTACACCACCACTGCATAACCACCACATCATTACCTTAGTACTGCTGCCAGCCGCACAATAACCACATCACTAGCTTAGTACCACCGTTGCCACTAAAGCTACCACCAGATCATCACCCATTGCGTTCCTTAGTGCTGCCCATCACCCTTGCCTAGTGCCACCCATGCTCTAGCCCAGATGCTTGCCCATAGCATTGCCTACAATCGCCCTCGCATATGCTTAGTGCTCGCCCTAGTCATCGCCTATTCTCACCCTTGGCATCGCCCAATGATCACCCGAAGTCGCCTAGTGATCACTCGAAGTCTCCTAGTGATCGCCCGTGGTCCCAACATATCTTCACTCTCGCCTACGTATGCCCAGGTCGCCTTTGCTCATGCCCACGCACGCTTATAGTTGCCCAATGATTAACCACGTATGCCCTAGCATACCGCAACATGCCTTCGCTCATGCCTAGTCTCACCAATGCATACCCGAGTCACCTTTGCTGTCGCTCGCATACGCCCAGTTGTCACCTAAAGTTGCCTAGTGCATGCCTAATTGTCGCCCATCACCAACCAATACCGATGCGACCCAACCCAAGTAAATTTTCAATAAATTGTTTCTTATATTATTTTATTTTAATATTTCATTAATTTTAATTAATTAGTTATGTTTTTATTAATTTATTTTTTGTGTTTAAGTGTAAGATTTTAGGTTATTATTTATTTTCTTGCAAATTTTTCGTTAAATTAGGTTTTTTTTTAAAAAAAATCATTTTTTAATAATGAAAAAATATTTTTGACATACAAGGTTTTTTGGACAAATAAAAAATTTAATTAAGTTTTTTTAAAGGGATAGTTAGTTTAGGTTTTGTTTTATTATTTAGAAATATTATATTTTCTTAGGTTTTTTTTTTCTTCAAATAATAAATTGATAAAAACGTAAACCTAACTCTATTTTCAAAAAAAAAAAAAAAATAACCCACCAATTAAATATTTTATAAAAGAAGAACTACGGCTGGTTTGATCCGATTAGCGAGTATATAGGTACCTTTAGGGCAACTGTTAAAAAATAAAAAATATTTTTCCCTCTTTTAGAAAATTCGTAATAATAAAAAATAATAGAAATCACTTTAGTTATTTTTTGTACATTTCGGTATAATTTTTGTATTTTCAAAAAATTATAAAAATAAAAGCCTATCAATTTCTTAAATTTTTACATGGTGATTTAGTCTTAATAGGTTAACTACCAAACCCAGTTTTCTAGTTCAATTTTCTAAAAATTATTTTTTTTTAGAATATTCGCAGATTAGTTGTCAAATTAAGGTTTTCCCACCTAAAAACTCTAATTTTATTTTTTTACTAGTTGAACTAGTTGGCGACTCCATTTTTTTTAAAAATAATTTTTTTTCCTTAGTTTAATGTCGAGTAATTTATATTAAGTGGGTTAACTTAATATAGGTTAAATTAAGAAAATCAAAATAAGGCTTGACACTATTCAAGCTGTATGAAGTTATGCTATAGATGTTTCTTGTCATAAGGGTATGTTTTAAGGTTGGGTTGTACTCTGTTGTGAACTTAGTGTTTTGTTGTAAAGTAGGCAATAGCTATTGTAAGTAGTGTGAGGTTGTTGAAGTTTTAGGCTGTTGTGTTGATTTGGTTATTGTTGTGAGATTGTCAGTTGATTACTACTTTAGGCTTTGATTCATAAGTGTTCAAGCAGTAGTAGTGGTTAAACTTTGAGTAATATATTTTAATTATTTTACTGAGGATATGACTAGTCCTAACACTAACATGGTAGTTAGAGATAACTGGAGTGGTATTCTCTACTATGGAAGGTTGCTTCCAACCACCTCAAGATCTACTGATGAGAAAAATGATGAAATGGCTTCCATGATCACTAAGTTAACTTGAGCAATTCGCCAATTAGCTAACAACTAACCTATTGAGGTTATCCTTGAGGCCTAGTGCTAAGGATAGGATATATGAAGTGTTGCATGGATGTAGGAACTACTTAGCTTAGTGTGCTTGAGGCAAAGGAGGTAATGGGAGAGCATGCCATAGAATTAACCTAAAGGATGTTGATGAAGAGGATAAGGGCAAGTTCTACAAGGCAAAAGAAAGAAGAGCTTATGTACCCCAATCAATTAATAGTTTAAGACTCCAAATTTTGACCTTCATTGGTATAAGTGATGCTAATGAGTACCTTGATTGGGGGTAAGAAGGTTAAATAGATTTTCGACTATTATCGATATGAAGAATATGGTAAGGTATGATTAGCTGCCTTAGAGAGAAATTTCTAGGTCATGAGAAGGAGAGATGTGTATCGTCGTGTTAGAACTTAGGTCGAAATGAGAAGGATCACGCAAGCATGGCTCATTCCAGACTCATACTTATAAGACACTTTTGAGAGATTGTAAGAGTTGAAGTAGGGAAACTGAATTGTTGACATGTGTGTTTGAGAATTCCAAATTTAGGTGATTAGGGGTGAAGTGATTAAGCTAGAAGCCTAGACTATTTCAAGATTCCTCACCGGCCTAATATATGAGGTCAAAGATGTTGTTAAAGTTCAATAATTTGCTACTCTTGATGAGGCCATCAAAATTGCTTAGAGAGTGGAGAGGTAAAGGAGGAATAGGTTATTTTCAAATCAATCTAGTTGACCTACCCGACCATTCCAACTTAAACAAAGTGGTTGTCAGGGGTCAAGAAGTTTTAAACCTTGTTTAAAGAGAAGACTTTTGACCTAACCTAAAGACCTTAACCTATCATGAAGGGTTAAACCTTAAGAAGGAAAACAAGTGAAATTAAGTACTTCAGGAGCCAAGGTTTTGGATACATGGCTACTTTGTATCATAATCACCGAACCATGGTGATTAAATGATTGTTTCCAACACTTAAGTTGATAGCATGAACAATGAGGAAGAAAAAAGTAAGAAAGGTACATGAATGTGCTAGAGAAACAAAGGATGAGGTTATAAATGATGAGATGTATGTTGAGGATGGAGACCTCTTGAGCTTGGTAACTACCGAGCTATAAGTATTGAACCTTAAAGAATGAGTAGAGCAAGAACTTATTCCACACCTACAAAATCAAGGAGCATATATGTGCCTTGATTGTAGCTATTGGAAGTTGCATTAATATAGCATCTGCTAGTCTAGTGTAGATGCTTAAGCTATTGACCTTGCCATTTCCTAAGCCAGGTTGCCATTTCCTAAGCCAGGTTGCTAAACTAGTATATTACCTTAAGTGTATTTTTTATAATTAAATGGTATTAATTTTAAAATAGTATTAATTTAAAAAAGTGCTATTTTTAGGGAGGGATTTTGAAAGAAAAAGGGGAACTATAAAATGGTATTACCAAGCCTATGTCATAAGATCAATATAAAGATCAGTAGGAGGATTAGAAGCTCATTTTCTTTAAATTTAAATCTATTTCCCCTTTCACTGTCTCTATTCTATTGGTGGACGATCGTAACTCTAATATAAGGCTTTGAAACATCTCAGTTCTCTATAGTAGCAATCTTCCACGGGAAAATAATTAGAGTTGAACTATTAATACCATTTAATTATTGATACCAACTTGCATTAGTTGAATGAGAAGGGTGCACTTCACATGATGCACTAAGTACTATTGCTCTGAATGATTAATCAAGAAGGGGGTATTGATTTGGTTGTTGTGGAATTTTAAGGCTTAACCGGTTTTCACTTCTTGATATTTAAGATTAATAACCCATACTAAACTTATTCCTAATTCTTGACGTATCACAAATATTAACAACCACAAATAAGAGATTTTCATGCGAAAACTAACCTAACACTTAGTTATCTAATCTTTCAAATAGGTTATCAATTTAATTAACTCAAAATGCTATTGACCTTAAACTTAATCACATGTTGATGATTCAAATAAATCACATAATGTACAAACACTCAAGTAATCCAGTAGTATATCATGATAGAAAATAAATTGCAAGTAAATAAAAGAGTGTAGAAGTTAGAAAATCAAGCAAGCATATATAGTGGTTCTACCTTGTCCATTAATTTACTCTTCTAGCCTATGGACAAAGATACAGTTATACACACTATTCATTCTACTATTTAAAGAAGACTTTACACAAAGGTCAATAGTACTCATGATCTTGTCATGCCTCTATGTTGTAAGTCTATAGAATCTCCTTCCTAAGTTCTCTCAAATAGTCATACACTAATTTTTCAAGAGATTAATAACTCTTTTAGAGATTACAATGAATTACCTTACACCTTTGCACAATTGCTGAGCAATATAAAATCTCAAGCTGTAAGTTTTTCTCTTAGATAAAAAAAAAAAAAAATGCACATAATCTTAGCTAAATAATATAGTATCACAAAATCTTATGTATAGCTCTTAAACTTTTCATTGCTCTCTCATCCTCTCATTCTCTTTTTTCTTCTCCTCCTCTTCTTGTTTCACTGGTTACTTCATCCATAAATAGTTATGACTCCAATGTTCAAGGGTTTTTAGCAAGGAAATAGCCATTGTGTAACCTTTGCTTTTCTTTCATTATTGTCATGACTAATATGCTCACCTTTCATTCGATGCTTTCCTTGTAGTTGCCTTATGTACTTAGAAACTTTCATTAGTCTATTGTATCAAATGCTTTAGTAAACTTTATAAGTATTGATGTTGTATCCATTAGCTTGATTGTAAACCCCGCGAATTTAGCTTTTTAAGTATAGAAACAAACGTCCAAACTGTAGATGATTTTCTAAACTCAAAAGAGCCAATGAGATTTAAAACCAATAAAATCTCAATCCAAAACCTAAAGTGAATACGAAAAACCTTAAATTATTAATTGAACCCTAACCGCATACGAAGACCCTTAAAACCTCGAACCTCATCAAAACCCTAAGACGCGTAAGAATATATGAAACCTTAAATGTGTAAAAACATTAGAGATGGTGCCTTAAAGTAATAAGAACCCTAAAACTATAACTTTAAGGATATAAAAGCATTAATTTATCATGATATACCCTAAAACCCTAATTGATAATATAATGCTCATATTTTGCCAAATTACTAGTAAAAGGTTAGAGATGACCCTCATTCATGTTTATATGATTCGAATCCTCAAGTAATCCATTAGAAACTAAGATAATGAGTCATAGATTATATTTATTCCTTAAGTATGTGATTAAGATAGTCTCACTTAAAGTTAGGGTAATAGTTGAAGATTAGGTTATATGTAGTGAACTTTAATACTCAAATTAGTACTTTTTACACTTGTTATTTAAAGTAGTTTATCAAATGAGATATATAAGTTATAAAGACTAAAGTAAGACCCCATCAACTATGTTTGCTAATCAATTCATCAAATACCTCATTTCCTCTCATTTCCTTCATTTTTCCCTTAATTTCCCTTAATCTCTACATTATGTACACAAAATTACATAAGCTTAAGAAGAGTTGACCAAGTCAACACTTTGAAAAGTCAACAAAAGACTTAAGAGATAAAGAAAATATCTCTTCCTTAATGATGGCTTTTCTTTTCTTTCTTTTTGATTTTTTCCCTTCTCATTTTCTTCTCAATTACCGTCCACTACTTCCATCTTCTAGGCCCCACCATTCTCCTTCTTCCATAAGAAAAAAACAAATCAAAGGAAACAAAACAAAAGCTCCCTCCATTGCCGTGAGCTTTCCCCTTCCCTTTCACTTTCATTTCTTCACTTTTGCCTCCTTAAATTCAACACATCTAAAGGTATGTACTTAACTTAATTTATGTTGGTTTATGTTATTCATTAGTTAGTTAATTAGGTAGATTAGATAAGTAGTTATGTGTTTAGTTTTGTCTTGAAGAAGAGGGAGCAAAGTTCCCATCTTTAAGTGTAGGAATTAGGAATTATGAAGAAGAAGAAAGGAAGACATTAGTATATGCTTATAAGTATGTGCACATAAGGGAATACTAAAAGAATACATGTATGTAAACCTTTGTACATGAGTATTTATCATGTACATAACTTGAATTAAGACCATATCTAGCTATATATGTATATACTACACTAAATACATACATAAAAATACAAAAGAATGGAATTAGGAAGCTTTTCTTAAGGAAAAGATTAGGCATACGAATTTTTGTATAAAAATACGTATATGACCGTATAGGTATATGAGTATGTATACATGGATAAATATGGTATACGTATAAGTACATGTATAAGTATATGTTTAAGTATAGTAGTATACATATAAGTATAGTAAAGGTATATGTACATAGTAGTTTAATTAAAGTATACATAAGACATTAAGACATGACATAAGCATGAGGTGAAGCTTAGGTAATTAAATGGTGAGGTGAGTGATGAGGTAAGCATATGATGACATAAGCCATGACATAAACAAAAGATGACATAAGCAAATGATGATGTAAGCATGACATAAGCATAGATTATAAACTAAGAAAAGAAGAAGAGTGTATCATAATTAGGATCCTAAATTAGTAAACCCTAATACACTTTCTAAATTGAATCATACTTAATTAAGTACATAAATTAATAATAGCAAAGTAAAAGCCCCTAAGTGTAAGACTAAATGGCTAATTAAATCATTAACAGCTAAAATGGAACATAAAACTAGCCAATAGGAGTAATTAAACTTCAATAAAATAAAATTTTAATAAATTTAGCCCATATCATAAAACACGGGTCTTGACGTCCAAAACGGACATTACCATGTGAACGTGCATCCGAAAACGATGAAAAACGACTATAAGTTCACAAATATCGGAATCAGAACAAAAAAAAAAATTACAAAATACATAAAGGAAGCCTCATACCTTACTAATATAAGAAAATAGTTACTATTAATCTCATGGAGTATGGTAACCCTATACATACTAGGGTTATATTAGAGGAAACTAGATAAACTACAATAGACTTTTAGTTGACTAAGGAGTCTGAATTCTCAGAACACTTATAAGGTTTACCATTTTGATTTAGGCGTTCGATATTGAGTCTTGGAAACCCTAAAGGCTTGGAGAATGAGCGATAATCTAGGTGAGGGAGTTCTGATGACCTGCTACTTGCTTGTGCGTGTTATTTGTATGATGTTTTGTTGTTTGCTATTGCTTATATGTTTGAATGACTGTTCTGTTTGTATGCCATCATCTGTGTGATCACATTTTAAAATTGATAAATATAAATGACTGACCCAAATAACCGGTTCTACTCGTCGCATGTCTATGACTTGGTAAAGGTATGAATGGAGAGTGCTAGCCTTGCAAAAATCTTAAGAAAAGTATTTTTGGCAAAAGCTTTTCGATCCTTAAACAAATTTTTGCATGATTGCTGTAAGGGCTTGTGGAGCCATAAATAGTATTTTTAATGTTAAGGCAAAGCTAGCATGGGTTCTCCACTTGATAGCGAGATGACTCGCTTTATTGTGCCTGAAAGGCCTCGGTTATTTTTGGTTCCGAGAGGACTCGCATGTTTGTGCCCAAGGGGCCTTGGAGGGTGGATAGTCCTAGTTCGGACTCCCCCTATTTGGATTGAAACTCTTTTCTCAGCTAGGGTAATAGTCGAGTTTTGCCTAGTGGGGTGGTGCCCCTAGGTAGCCTTTACGGGTAAGCTGAGGTGCCCTGTGCGGGTAAGTACAGGGGATAATCGAAGTGTGGACGACGTAATTCTATACTTTCCATAGTTCCGGACTCCTATGGATGTGTTGTTTGCATTCATCACGCTTGCATTCATTATGTATGTAGATAGCTTGCTTGCATGTGTGATAATAATGTGTGAAAACTTGCCTGACCGGTGGTGGTGAGGAATGAACTCACTGAGCTGTTTTGTGCTCATTCCCCCCTAGTTTCCTTTATAGGTTTACATACGATGGGATTGGGATATGTCTCGAGTGCTGAGGGCGAGATAAAGATATGTATATTAGTGTTAGGTTTAGTTGAGATCTTTATAGGTGATACATAAATACTCTTGTAGAAAATATTCACATGTTAGAATTTAATATAATTTAATTCTACCTGCAGTTTTATAATGTTAGTAATCCTGTCTTATTATTTGGTAGGGGATACCGATTCTCTGCGGTTCTGAGGAACTGTGCGATACCGGATATCCATAGTTATTTATAATTATATATTATGTCATGTTATAATAAATTAATTACTTGAAAATCATTAATCTTAGTGATTTATTATTTAGAGTTTTGCAATCTCTGACTTGCAAGACGGTTTTCATATCATGGGTGTACACATGTTATGAAAATTTTAGGTAATCCTACTAGGCCCCCTTTTGAGTCCTGACATTGACCATATGTATTACCCAAACATATCTCTATAGTGATAGGTCTTGACTTGTGAATTGATTTTTTTTCTTTTTTGTTCTTCTCATTCTTGTAACATGCTTCTAATCATGTTTTGCTACTAGTACCATCATCACTTCTAATTTATGGTTTTGTTTAGTCCTACCCTTTTAGTCAGTCTTATCTTAGGTTCACTCCTTTTCTTTTTTTCCTTCATCTTGAAAATAATGTAGATATGTCTTGTGCTTCTAAGATTGCAATAGTATTTTCTATTTGATCAGATAGTTTAGAAAATCCATTTGTCAAATTAGATTAGGTTGGATTTTCTTTTAATTGAACGAGGGAATTGCCTCTAGGAGCACATCAGGCATTCAGGTTTAAATCTAGTTGACAAGATGTCTAATTTTGACTAAGTTAATATAGGCAATTGATTATGCTTGAAAAGGCTCATACTTTGTTCTCTTAAAGAAGTAGGAGATCAGAAGTTCGTTTATCAAAGGTTAAGACTAAGAATGTTTAGGAGATTTGTTCACTTTAATATTTGGATATGATCAAATTTGAGTTTATATACCTAACATAGGTTGGAACTCCTTTCCATTCACCACAAAGGGCTTGGACTTATATTAAATATCAATCCATTTAGCTTTATTAGATCATGACTATTCTATTGAACATAGCTTGATGAAAAATTTAAGAACTCATAGCAATAGAAACAAACTTCAACTTCATTGACGTAAGAGGAAGATTACATAAATGGCAACTCGAGCTGAAGTTCAACTTGAAGTCCTGAGTTGTTGAGGAGGAAGTGCCAAGGAAGTTTGGAAGAGACAATCTTTTGGCAAGAAGATGAGCAAGACAAATGCTTTAAGTGCCAAGAGTATGGTCATACTATTGCCCAGTGTCCAAATAGGAAAACAATGGTTATAAAAAGAGATGTGTCGACCATTGAGGTGGATAGCACATACAATGATGTTGAAGAATTGAGGGAAGAGTAGAAGCATGATGAATTGCCTTAGGAGGAGATTATTGTGAATACCAAGTAAAGTGAGTTCTTAAGTATTAGTTCTTCTATTTTGGTTTTAATGATAAGAAAATATAAGTTAAATTATAACTAATATGTTTATTAAGTGTGTAGAGTTTTTAAGTTGAATAATTATATGACATGAAGCCTTATCTCCACTTGATTGAATATATTAGGGAAATATGTTCAATCCCATTCTACTTAAGTTAGTTCAATATCCATGAGGATTTTTAAGGAAGATTAATTATATTTTATTGAGGTGGTATATTTCGAAGGAGAAAAATGGATTATATCAAACAGGATTAAATTATAAGAAAGTGGAATGATGTTAAGAAATATTGATCAAGTGTTTAGCAAGTTTTGAGAAAAGATTCTTATTAAACTAAAAGAAGAATTTCCATCGAATTTAATCTTCCCACAATAGCAAATGCATTCTATGTGGTGCTCATTCAGTAGACTTCATCATAGTTTCCATGGGCGAAGTGTTGGAGCAATTTTTTTCATTTCGATATTTAACTGTCTTTAAAGGTTGGTAATATCTGTTAAGGTCAACAATTTAGTCTAGTGTGTTCTTCTTTTTCATGTGGACATGGAACGGAATCATCATCCTGGTCGAAATATGGCAATATATTATCATTAGAAATTTATCAAGATCTCAACATGTAACAATCCCTCGACATGATTTGCTTTAAGAAGATACTGAGCAAGCTTAATGTGTCGAGATGTGACTGTAATCCAGGCAAGACGTGGCAGTCCAAGTAATATTGTTGTGGTTTTATTTTCATGTGGCTCCTTCAAAACAATATTATATTGACGTACGCAGTCCTATCAAATTTATTTCAAAGTGTAATATTATTTGGCGTAGCGGTTATTTTTATCAAAAGAGTCCACACATGGTAGGGAAATTGGGTGCAGGGAATATACATTGATCTCAACGTGGAACTCAAGCATATATGATAAGTTCAAGCAAATTATGGCAGCTTAAAATTATTGGAAGTTCTATGCCATTAAGATGGAATTCGTTTAGCTCCATGCAATAATCTTAGAAAAATATTTGAGATTCAAATTTAAGTGAGGAAATTATAGATAAAGATATATTTTCGAGATATATTTTCAAATTTAAAATTTGAAGATATGGTGGAGACATACATGAAAAAGTCAAATTCAAAATCAATGGGAAATATGAATATGTCTTATGATAAGTTATGAGAAGATACTTTTGGTTGTTTGGTGGAGATTATCAATAGAAAAAAAATGGGTTAAATTTCTGGGCGAATTTTATATTATTTATCTTTTTATTCAAATTTCAAATATGAGATAAACTTCAGCAATTCAAATTCAAAGAAGATGATATTTTTTTCATGAAGAAAGGAGATAAGGCTAATGGGTATTTTCAAGATAACGATTGAGCCAAGAAGAAAAAATCAACAAGTAGCTGTTGGGGCATTACACAATATAAAAGAAGTCCATTTAAATCAAAAAGAGGACTTTTGGCAATTGACTAGAAAAATTATTCTCATGCAAAAGCCCTTATCAAATAATGTTAGAGACTTTATCAGAAACTTTGCTTAAGATTTCATGTTTGTCTTTTACCACTCAATTGTTGAGTGAATTATGTTGAGAAAGTGTTTAAGTGTTGTGATTGTGAGAGGAGTTATGTTAGATCTTTGTAGTTCTGTAGTTAACCATGTATGAAGGTAGGTATGCAAAGTAAATACTTATGGAAGCCAAGTGTTGGCAAGCTCATTGTAACTTTTCTCATATTGATCTTTTATTAGTAGAAAGGAACCACTGAGCAAGATCGAATCCCCAATGGTAGAGTTAGAAGAGAGTAGTAGACACAAGGTTAAAGCTCTTTAAATTCTTTTTCCAATTCTCTTCTCTCCATTTTTTTTTTATTTTCTTGCAAATTTAATTTATTGTTCTAGTGCATATAATAATTAAATTACCATAAATCACCTAAGTTACATTATTAAGAAGAGCTTTTATTTTATAAAACTAAAAAGTATATGTTTTTCTAAAGATATCAATTTACACAGCCTACTATCTCCTCCTCCTTGATATCTTATATGAGACCTACATTAAGTATTGTTGCAAGGTGAGCAACAAGTATTACACCTTCAACCTAGGATAAATAAAGGGAAAACTTATTCCATATTAGATGTAAGGTGAAAGGATCTTTGCATGCATTGATCATTGATAGTGGAAGTTCCACAAATGTAGCATTTGTAACTACGGTCAAGAAGTTGAAGTTATTGCCTTCTTCTTACTCAAGACTGTATAAGTTGCATTAGCTTCACTAAAAGGGTGCCATACATGTCATAAAGCAAATCTTAGTGCTATAGCAATCAGACATTGTCAAGATGAAGCACTATGCAATGTTTTGCCCATGTGCATCCCATATTGTATTGGGTCAACCATGGTTCTTTGATAGAAGGGTTGCCTATGATGGATTCAAAAACATTTGCTTGTTTGAGCATAAGGAATGGGAGATTACATTGAATCCAACAACACCTAGCAAGATTAAGGATATGTAGACTCAACTAAGTTAAGCTTAGAAGAAGATCTTGGTGATGACTCAAGCTAAGTTGCTACAAGAGTTGAGGGCAATTGTCCCAACATTCTTATTAATTTAGAGAATATTAGAGTTAAAGGAACAAGGGGTCGAGTTGCTTGTCAAGGTGCAAAGCTAATTGAGCAATTCATAAATGTGTTTCCTAAGGAAATACTTAAGGGATTACCTCCTTTCTAAGCCATTAGCATGCCATCAATTTGTAGCCAAGAGTTGCCCTACCGAACAAGCTTGCTTAGAGAATGAATATAGAGAAAGCTACTAAGTTTTAGAAACAAGTCAATAAGTTGATCAAGATATGCTATGTTCAAGATTCCTTAAGCCAATGTGTTATGCTAACCCTATTAGTGCCAAAGAAGGTTAGGTCATGGAGGATGTCTGTTGATAACTGACCGATCAATAAGATTACAATCAAATATAGACATCCAATCTTGAGGCTAGACAACATGTTAGATGACTTAAATGGGGCAAGAATGTTCTCAAATATTGATTTGAAGTCAAGCTACTATCTGATCTAAATGCAACTAGGAGATGAATAGAAGACCACATTTAAAAGAAGACATAGATTACATAAGTGGATGGTGATGCCTTTCAACTTATCTAATGTATAGGCATGTTCATGGGACTAATGAACCATGTAGCCTAAGATCTTATTGGAGAATTTCTAGTCATCTACTTTAATAATACACTTGTGTATAGCTTAGACATAGAGAGTCATTGTATCCATCTCAAGCTATTTTCAATGTGCTTTTACTTGAGCAATTGTACAAGAAGTACAAATATTGCTAACCTAAAATGGTATTTCTAGGTTTCATTGTGTGTGGAGGAGGAGTGCTAGTAGACAAAGAAAAGATCTAAGCAATTATAGAATGGCAAGTGCTAAACTATTCCGCTAACATTTAGAGCTTTAATGGGCTAAATATATTCTATTACTACTTCATTAAGAATTTAGTACCATCACAGCTCCTTTTATCGAGCTAAAAAAGAATAACTTGGAGTTCAAGTGGAAAGGAGCAAAAGAGTTTCGAAGAAGCAAAGGTGAAGTTAACTTCTACCCCCATCGTTATTCTCTTAGACTTTAAGAAAGTCCTCGCATTGGAGTATGATGCATTAGGCGTGGGAATAAGGGTTGCATCAACACGAGAGGGTAAACCAATTGCCAATTTCAATAAGAAACTGAGAGGAGATACACTCAATTATTTGGTCTATGTTTAGGAATTTTAATCCTTGATCTACGCTCTAATTATTTGGCAATAATTCTTTTTGCCTAGAAAATTTGTAATATATACAAACCATGAGTTGTTGAGGTACCTAAAGAGTTAGCTGAAGTTACCAAAAGGTAAGCAAAGTGGATTAAGCTCATGAAGGGCTTTCCCATGTTGTGAATTACAAGAAGGACAAGACAAATCAATGTGTTAACAAGAAGATACTCCCTCGTGGACAGCTTACAGACCTGATTAGTTACATTTTCTATTGTCAGGGATCTTCATGGTCATGACCCACACTTTAGTCCTATTGTTGCAAAGTATTGTAATGCACGAGCTATGCATGAATATTTTGTGGAAGACGGATATTCTTTTTTAGGCAGGTAGCTTTGTATCTCGACTTATTCTATATGTAAACTATTGGTGCATGAACCATACAGTGGAGGATTTTCCAACCACTTTGGGGAGAAGCAAACATATGAGCTACTCAAATTCAAATTCTTTTGACCAAGAATGATGGGGGATGTACATAGGATGCTTGAAAGATATGTTATATGCATGAAGGCTAAGAGTTAAGCTGAATAGGATTAGTACCTGCACCTACTTGTCTTGACCAAACTATAGTCTAAGCTAAGTGCAAAATTCATCCTTAGTTTGTTGATGACTATCTAAGGGAAGGATTTTATCATGGTTATGGGAGATAGGTTTATTAAGATGATACACTTAATCTTATGTTAGAAAACTATTGATGATGTTTATGTTACTTCTTTATTTTTGAAAAGGTTATTAAGCTACATGGAGTGCCACGAACCATAGTGTCTAATCGAGATCCAAAATTATGGAGCCATTTTTGGAAAACCTTATGGAGATGTATTAAGATAAAGTTACTATTTAGTACTTCATGCCATCCACAAACTGATGGTTAAACCAAGGTCATCGACTAAATACTTGGATCTCTACTAAGAGTCACTATGTCAAGGAATTTATTTGATTGGGACTTGTACTTACTTGCAATTTTTCTTATAATAGAACAACATATAGTATAATTAGGAAGTCCTCCTTCGAAGGAGTATATGGGTTAACAACAATCGTCCACTCAACCAAGTGCCTTTACCAAACCAATATGAAGACCTTGTTGTTGTTGACCAATCTATAGCCTTCAAGAGAATGCATTAGAAGGTAACCGAGCACCTTACTCTAGCTACTTCAAATCTCGAGTAACAAGGCTAAGGAAGAAATGTCTAAGAGTTCTTGATAGGAATCAAGGGTCGACCACATAATTTTGAGTACATAGCCTTGCTTCCTTGGTATGCTGCGCCATTGAAAGAGAACTCACTCTTGAGGAAGGGTTGTTCACCTAAGGTAATATGATGTATTTCCTAAGCTTGTCTGAACTCTTCCTTATCTTACTAATAGAAGAGCAAGAAGCCACCAGCACTACCGATCCCAATCCGAGTTGAACAATGCCCTTACTAGATGCCATGCTGCCGAGCCAACCTCTATAACTATTCAATTTGAGCACTAAATTCGCTTGTTGCTAACCATCCAAAGTCGCGTTGTTCACTCTTAAGCTAAGCAACTAAGGCTGACCGAACAATGGGCCATCCACCAAACCAATCCCTACCATGACCCTAACGGGGGCCTATAGGATTGCTTAAAATTTTCACATCATGTGTGCACCTATGATTTGAAAATCATCTTGCAAGTCAGAGATTGCAAGATTCTAAATAATTAGTCACTAAATTTTTTATTTATTTATTTAATTAGCTTACGACTACATATATGTGACTATAGATATCCGATAAACCACAGTCCAATAGAACCGCAGAGAATCAGTATCTCCTACCAAATAATAAGATTGGGTAGTAAAGTTCTAAAACTCAAACTTACTAAAGTTACAGAATTTAAATAGAGTATACAAGATTTCCAATCAACCATATAGTCTGTCCTCAAATTCTAATTTCTATGCATTTCGACGTTGGCACTCAACCTTCAGTTCTGAACCCATGCTCGATCATCTAGCAACCTGCAAAAGAAAACTATTGGGGAGTAAGCTACAGGAGCTTAGTGAGTTAACCTTTGTACTATACCAACAAACAAGTTATCAAACAGTTTATTAACAAACATATGAATGCATGAACAACCAGTATGCCAAACAATATATATGCAGTTGACCGGTACTGCATATAACATCGGAATTTAATGCCCTCTGAAGTAAGGGTTGGAGATACATCGGCACCAATCACAACCAGGCTCTAGCACCTAGGTTTTTACCCTCATATCATTATATAGGAATTCTCTGTTTCATAAAATAGGTTTCTACTTCTATTAGTCAATAGTATACAAATAACTAAGTCTAGCGGTGAACGGGCTTACGCAGTCCACGCTCACACCCTACAGCGGTAGTCTCTAGACGCAACCCCCAGCCACCCACGGTTAGCGTCTCCGGCGCCAATAAAACCCGCGAGCCAAGGGTAGGGTCTTGTTGTACCAATGCTCCTGCATTGTACTAATCAAATGATGTAAGAATCTATCCCTCCAAGGCCCCTCATTACCAACGGCGTGAGGTGACGGCCGGAACATTATCTGCAATGCTCGTGATCTATGCATGATCCATTTAATTTTTGCTTGGTTGAATATGATTAAGTCAATTTAGGAGGTGGTCAAACATTATCAACAAATCATCTAAATAATGCAACAACTAATTATATAATCACATTTAACAGTATTTTGTACAGTAATCAATCAATAGCAATCACATGCATAACTCGAACCCCATACATCAAGTTATTAATCTTTAATCATGTGCACTAACTACAAGCATAAAATAAGTATAGAGTCATCGGGAGTACTTACTTGATCATAAATGATGTTAGGGATTATATTAGTCCAAGAGTAAGTCGGTCTCGATCTCAGGATCACCTAAGATTAGGAAAATATGGAAAGTAATAAGTTTGGGAATAACTAATCTAGTATGCTAAATCGTACTATTTACTTAAATCGATTATTGACTTACGTGTAATCATCGATTCGAGCTTTTTATCGAATCGTGTATAACTTTTTAGTTTTAGCTCGGATTGTTATAAACTTATAGTCCATTTTGATCGTTTTCGAGCATATTTTCTCGTAACGAAATTCATTTTGGACGTTGTGACTCGTAACGTAAATTGTGATATAAAAATATCACAAAAGTTATTATTTAAATTCAAAAATTAGAAAATATTGATTTTNTTTTCCTTCTTTCTTTTTCTCTCTTTTTTTTCCTCACGGTTTGCAGATGTTGTGTGTGTGTTTTTATACAAATTTTTCTTTCTTTTTTTCCATATTTATAGAGTTTTCTTTTGCTCACGTGAATGTAGCTTTAATTTTAAACTAAGTTAACTTTTTAGTAATGTAAATAAGACAAAAAATAAACATCACGTGGTTGCTTCTTTTTTTTTTAATCTTAACTTTTGTTCCTTACGTGTTTTTGTGCAGGGAGTGAAAAGAATTGGAAATGAGAAGAGAAAATGAGATAAATTGAAAATAGAAGAGAAGGAAAATGAAAGTTATTAACAAATATGTGTAATTTTTCAAATTATATAAATTATAACGAATCTCCTTGTAGATTAGTTTTCAAAATTTTGTGAAATTTTATTAATTTAACTAGTACCCGTTACAATTATAATTTTTACAAATTATTATGGCAATTTCATTACAATTTCGTACAAATAGGTGATTTAGTCGAAAATTACATTCGACTATAATTTTGTTGCTATTGTGTAATATTTAACTATTTTATAGGTTTACGTTTATGATTTTAAGGTCTCGAGCAATTTTGAGTTCAGTTTCGATTAATGATGCATAAACTAGT
This sequence comes from Lumnitzera littorea, assembly GCA_024138015.1. Taxonomy (NCBI): domain Eukaryota; kingdom Viridiplantae; phylum Streptophyta; class Magnoliopsida; order Myrtales; family Combretaceae; genus Lumnitzera; species Lumnitzera littorea. The sequence continues at coordinate 56,409,730 of JAMXBB010000008.1, forward strand.
TTTAGGGTTTTAGTAAGCGATTTAGGGTTTCGATAAATCCCTAAGGTTTTTACTACTTATATTTAAATTTAGATTTATTAAATTTTTCTCTTGCTCGGCTCTAATGACTTATTAAGTCACCTATTGTATTAGAGTTCAATCCTACTCTTAACTAGCTAAATTTGTGGGGTTTACAATCCTCCTCCCAACTTAGAATGTCTAAGGCCAAACTGTTAAGCACCTGACCTTAACTTGATTTTCTTAGAGCTTGCTTTGCTCGGCAATTAGCATTATTTGGACTACAAAATGAACATTAGCACATGCCCCATCTTTTAACATTCGTACTGTTCTTTTATGGCCAAATATTCTTTTGTCTGTTTATAACTCTACCCTTGTAATCTATTTCTCTTTTCTTTTCTAATAGGAATCATTTTAGTAATTTCCATAGACTTAAGACTTACTCTAATTAGGTCATATAAATACTTATAAATTGTAATAACTGCAACAGTTAATGAGAATTCATTTTTAAACTTCAGACATATACTTCCTTCATGAGCTAAGTGTTCTTACTTACTTTTGATTACTCTTATCTAGCCCATTACTCTTGGACTAGTGCCGAGTGACCTTCAGCTACGCTTATGCGTAATATCAAGTGTGACCTAAGCTTGTATGAGGCCTTGGTGTATCATATCCACCATTAGTGCACAAGGACTCTTACTTAACCTTCAACTATTATTTATCATTGAGACCATCTTGAGGTTCGGTCCTACCCCCTGGTTACTCGTAGTATCGTAATTCGTGTGTTTACCCATAGATTTGTATCATCTTAGTATCAGCGTTTGGCTACATTTGAGCAATTGCTATTACTTTGTGATAGATCACTCTTGTAAGTGTGTTTTTAGGAATGTATTTATTGTTGTTGTGAATGTTTGAAGAGTGTCTGGAGTTAAAGAAATTGAGTGCTTTGTTTTCCCCTGTTTTCATTTGTAAAAACAAAGTATGAGTGTTCAACTGGTTTTCATATGTAGTTGTAATAGCTATTGGTATGTTAAGTTTTATTTTGTTACTAGTGTTTGTGTGCAGGAAAATTTTGAGTTGTGTCTCAACTATTAATCTAATGTAATAGTCAATAATGTTAGATTCCAGTGTTCAAGGAGCTATTGTAAATTAAGAGAGTTACGCTTGTAATGGCTAAGGATAATGGGGAAGTTTCATACCCTAGTCTGCAGGTGACCGATTAGATAAACTTATTGACCTAGTGGCCAGTTTGATGACTACAATAAATGATTATAAACAATGAGCTAGAAATGTTCCCTATAGAGGACAAGCTAATGAACCAACCAAGAGAGGCAATGACCATTATGCCCAAGCTAATGCCCCAATTCAACCATACTGAGTTGGAGGAGTAGGAAAACTTGCTGTATGTAGACTATGTTAGAAGAAATTGAAGAGGAGGATGAGGAAATAAGTGATGAAGCAAAGAAGTATTATGAACCTGAGGAGAGGAATGTTCGAGCTCTTAAAGTAGAAGGGTTAAGGATGCATATCCCTAGTTTTTCTGGAAGTAGTGGTGCTAAGGAATACCTAGACTAGGTAGATAAGATTAAGAAGTAGTTCGAATGCCATAAAGTACTTGATAACGTTAAGTTGAGATTTGCTATGCTAAAGTTTATTGGCTATGCCACCCTATAGTGGAAGAATTTGCAAGCCATCCATAGATGAGAAGGAGAGCAAGAAGCTAGGAGTTAGGATGAGATGAAGAGAGTCATGAGAAGGAGATTTGTTTTGTGCTATTACTTGTAGGATGCCTTCAAGAAGTTATAGGTGTTGAGATAAGGAGGATCAAGTGTTGATCCATATGTGAAGGAGTTTTAAATGTTAATGATCTAATGTGAGGTTGTTGAGCCTGAAGACCAAATTGTATCCAAGTTCATTAGTAGATTGAACTTTGAGATTAGAGATATTTTGGAGACAATGAATATTAGTTCACTTAATGAGGCTATTCGAGCTACCCAGAGAATCGAAAGGCATCGATTAGAAAGATTACGAACTCTTATCAATCGATCTACTCTTAACTGACTTGTTCCAAGCAGACCTGTATGATCAGAACCAAGTAAAGTTGCTGAAACCCGACCTACTCAAACTATCTAAGTAAAGGAGAGGTAGATCCTAAGGAAGTTCAAGAAAGGTTAGAGCTTGGGAGGAAAGATGAGTGAGATTAAGTGGTTCAAGTGTTTTGGACAAATGGTTGCTCAATATTTGAATAGAAGAGCCATGGTGATCCAAGGAGAAGCGCCAACTATTAAGGTCAATAGTATTGACAAGGAGATTGAGGAGCCTAACGAGTCCAAATACCTATAATAGTTTGAATAGGAGGAGATCATCTATAGTAAAGAAGGTAATTTCATGCTTGCAACAATGGTGTTAAGGAGAGTGATAAGTGTGAGTCCTGTGCAGAAGGACAAGTAGCAAGAGAACTTATTCTACGTTAGATGTAAGGTGATTGGGTCGTTATAAGGCCAATAATTGAAGTTGCCAATGAAGCCCTACCTTAAGCCATATAAACTACCCTAGCTCAGTGATAAGGGAGCCTTACAAGTGACCGAGCAAGTAACTATTCTAATCAGTATTGGGAATTATCAAGCTAAAGTGCTTTGTAATGTGTTACCTATGAGTGCGTCTCATGTTCTTCTTGAATGACCATGGATGTTTAATTAGAATGTGGTATATGATCGAAGGAAGAACACATTTTCCCTAAAGCATGAGGGAAGGAAAGTAAAGTTAAGCCCTATGACTATTGATCAAGTTAAAAGCATGTAGACTCAATTGGGTTAAGTTTTGAAGAAGGAGGCTTTGATGATGACTTGAGTTGGGTTGAAGAGAGAGTTGGAGCAAGAGGAGCCAACCTATCTGTTGGTTAAAAGGTTGCTTGAGATGAAGGGATCAAAAAAGGAACTATTACCTATCGAGGTAAAAACCTTATTAAGTGAGTTTGCAAACCTATTCCTAGGTGAACTACTAAGGGTCTACCCCCAATCTGAGGCATCAAACATGTAATTAACTTATAGCTAGGAGCCGTACTGTTGAACAAGGCTGCCAATAAGCTAAATCCTGAACAAGCATTTAAGTTATAGAGGCAAGTAGATGAGTTGATCAAGAGAGGCTATGTGCAAAAGCCCCTAGGCCCATGTACCATATCAGCTCTATTGGTACTAAAGAAAGATGTGGCTTGGAGGATGAGTATGGATAGCTAAGCAATTGATTGCATTTCCATTAAGTATAGGTATCTTATACTAAGGCTTAATGATATGCGTGACGAATTGAATGAGGCTGGAGTCGAACCTAACCTAGACTTATTGGGTCAAGGGCCTAATTCCCTTTGAATTGGGACCGTCCTAACTTAGGTTGATTTCGGGTTGATTTACTTAATCTAGTGGTTTAACGAGCTAATTCTCAACTCGTAAACGGGCTATTTTTTTAATAAATTTTTATTTTGGAAAAGATATTTCTTTTATGTTTATTTTTTAATTTGTAAAAACAAACCACTAATAAATTACAAAAATTTAAAATTTTGACTATTTCACTACATTAATTATTAGGCATGAGATTAATAATTTGTACTTTCAACAATGTACAATTATTACTGTATACCCATAATTGTTGAATTGAGTGAAGAAACTTCTTTTTATTAGTAGAATTTCAAGGAATGTTTGCCAATATAATCAATGTAGGAATAGACTTGCAATGGGCAATGCTTACGTGATCTTTTATTACGTTAAAAGAAACTTTTAAAAATAATATAATCTATGTGGAAGTAGACTAGTATTGCAAAGAGAACAACATTTATCTAAAATTTATTAGATACTTGCCATTTTATATATACTGTAAATATATGCCTTTTTACTTTTAATGGTATTAATTATAAATACACTTACATTTTTGTAAATTCTTAGAATATATTAATTTATAAAAATAATGCTTTTTCAAAAGCTAGGCAAGATTATATAAAACTTGTTTTATCATATGCCCCATACTTTTGTAGTGGTTAAAGTAATATATTTTATACCATAATTATCTACTTTTACTAACATTAAAATATATGGGTTTTAATAATTCTTTTTCTTATAAATTCATATATGGTATTTAATCTCCATATCAACTTATAGGTATAAGTAATAATATATATTTAATTTTATTTTATATTTTAATTAGGGCGAAAACTTATGTTTAATTTATTTAAACTTACATTTTTTTTGTCTTATTTATTTTAATTTTTGGGTCAAAACTAGTAGGTTAAACAGTCGGTTCTTTGACCAGAGCTTAGACTTGCTAAATAAGCATGTCCAATACATTGAACTATCTCGACCTGCCAAGCCTGATGGGTTAAGCTATAGTTCAAGCCTATAACTAATCGGTTTGAGTTAGTTTTAGTCTAGTTTACAAGTCTAACCCAACCATTCCCTTAGTCTAGGCAAGAGTATTCTCTAAGATTGATCTTAAATCAAGATATTATCAAATCCCAAACTAAGAGAGAGATGAATGGAAGACCTTATTTAAGACCTACCATGGATTGTATGAGTGGCTTATGATGTCATTCGAACTATCAAATGCCTCAAGCACGTTCGTGCATCTAATGAACCATGTGCTCCAAGAATTGGTTAAGAAATTTATGGTTGTATATTTTGATGCCAATCTAAAGAAATGTGACTAGCACCACTCACCGAACTATCAAAAACTAATGTATAGTTTAGGTGAGGAGAGAAGGAATAGAAGAGTTTTGAAGAAGTAAAGGAGAAGTTAACTACCACCCTTATCTTAGCTGTACCGAGCTTTGACAAAGTTTTTGAAGTAGAGTGTGATGCATTCGGTCTAAACATGGGTATCGTATTATTGTAGGAAGGTCAACTTATTGTCTACTTTAGTGAAAAACTTTGAGAGTGTGAGAATCAAGGCTAAGATGGAGGAAAAAAAAAATCAAGAGGAGCTAGCTACTAAGAAATTAGCACATTCATTAGTGGTCAATGAAGTCTCGGGCCTTAAAACTAAGAGTAAAGAGTAATATAAGAAGGTTGAAGACCTGTAGGAGGAGCTTCATAAGAAAAGGGAAGAGTACTGGTGGTTGGGTTGGGCGCACAACTCAATGAGTGATGAGGAGTATAGGCTTAGGGTGTAAATATAAGAATTAGAGACTAATAACTTCATATTGCAAAGTTGCATTATCGAATTAGAGGAGGTAGTGATGAAAGTGCCCTATATTAAAGAAGCATTACAAATCGTGACTCCAAGTTAGCAGTACAAGAGATTGTTAAGAAAGAAGTTATTGGCGAGAGAAGAAATTTTAAAGTTTTACCTTGAATATGATCTCTAGTGCTTAGATTTTGCTGACATCAATGATAATGTCAGTAGTTGTGATGAAGAAGCCAGTAAAGATATAAGTGCTAAGGTCTAAATGTTGGTTTATGATAATAGAGTTTATGTCAATGATACTGGCGATGACGAGGATAGACTATCCAAGGAGATCCCTTATGTGCAAAAAGAGAAATCCACTTGTTCCAAAACCCCCAGCATTGAGAAAGAAATATTGTTCAGTAAGGTCTCCTCTTTTAATCAAGAGAATGCCTCTACACAATCTAAGAATAACTCAAAATCTTGGGATTGTTACTGTGTTTTGTTTTTGCAAAGTTGTATGGATAAGGTTCAGTCGAATGGTTAAACATTTAATATTGTATTAATATTATTCACATTTCCTCTCTTGTGTAATTTAATATTTTTAGCACATTTTCTTTCACGTGCTTTGTTTCTCGACATGTTTTATTTCACACACCTATTTTTCTTAGCATGCTTTATTTCATAGGCCTAATTTTCTCAGCATGTTTTATTTCACACGCAAGATGTTGAATATCTTTTCAAAGACTCTATTAGTCATTTAAGACATGGACTAGTTGTCTTACTTGAGCCGCGAGATCACATATAAGAACAAACGCATTTGTTATTTGGCTTTTTAGCTAAATTATAAAGTTTGTTAACCACGATAGGTCTAAACTTATTAAATACTAGTCCGTTCACTGTACAGTTTGAACTTGATAACAATTTATTAATCATGAAATGATCAGGAAGGAAAACAAGTCAGCATTGGAACTTAGGATAAGTGTTCATATTTGAAACAAGAAATACGTTATCACCTTATAAAACAAGTGGAGATAATTCATAACATTGAAGGGATTAATTAAAATAAAGCATCAAGTTCTTGACATTCCATGTATGAGGGATGATTGTTCCATCCAACCTCTCTAGTCGATAGGCCCCCTCACCAACGACTTTCTGGACCATAATAGGATTTTCCCAATTTGCATTGAGTTTCCCCTATCTATCTCGTGTGCCAGTTTCCTATAAACCAACCAAGCTAAAAACCTTATGTTTCTCCTTCTAATTATAATAGCTAGCTACCCTGTGCTAGTATACTATAACTTTTGTTCTTGCAACATCTTTTATCTCTTTGATAGTATCTAAATTAGTCGTCAAACCAACGTGATTGGTCATCACATTGAAATTTTATGTTTATAGATTAGGCAAGTCTAATTTTGTGCCTCATGCTTCTAGCATTGTGGATAATGCCGAATGAAAGTTTTCCTATCTTCTTTCATTGTCGGCTAGTAATAGCTGAGTTGCAGGGCATAGATATACAACGTTTGTCCTTTGACATGGTTGCTGCATACATTACCACGTAACTTAGATAATACTCATTGCGCATCTTTCGAAGGATGGCATCAAAGATAAGGTTAGGAAATACCATGTTTGTATAGTTGATTATCTATTAATGTGTAATTTGCGGCTTTATAAATCAACCTTCGAGCCTCTTTCCTGTAGTCAGGAAGGACACCGTCCTTTAGATAATCTACAATTAGATCTATCTAGGACCTCTCTTTTAGGTAGGAAGCCAATTTAAGGCTTTGTTGAACAATTTATAAGCTCTTATGTGGGAGAAATTTGATAAAGAGTTTGTCATTCAAATTGGGGAGTGCCATATTGGCTAACTTTAATAGCTTGTCAACCACGATGCTCTTGCTCCTTAGTATCATGTGAATAAAAAAGGATTAAAATTCCTCTATGAATGTTTGTACTATCAATAACTACTTGCACATTTCTTCCTCTTTTGCCACATAAATCTCTTTGACTTAATTCTCAACAAGTTGTGAATCAGAGAAAAGTTCAACTTTCTTGGCATCAACTTCCTTTGCCAATCTGAGTTTAACTATTAAGGCTTCATTATTGCAAGATGGAAATCCAAACTTCAGGGCAAATTAACCTTGACATTATGGGGTCCTTGCAAGATAAGACTCGCACCACTTCTTTCTCTAGTCAAAGAATCATTGACATAAAGATTCCATATCAGCTTCTCAGTAATTTCTATGTTGTCTTCCTCACTCGTAAACTTGCCAAAAAATCTGTCAACACTTGAGCTTTTAATGCCATTTTGGATTTGTATTGTACACCATAAGCACTTAGCTCAAAGGCATACTTCATCATCGTTCTTGAGGAATCTAGCCATTGCAATGCTTGTTGCAAAGGCTATTAGTAAGGACGACAATTTCATGAGCCTCAAAATATGGTTTCAACTTCCTTGTCGATGTTCTTGTCTTTATAGGACATGACTCACATAATAAATTGGCCAATGCTCCTTGCCTTTGATTTGAACCAACATAGAGGAGAGTGCTTGTTAACCGATTGACAAGTATAAATATAAATTTTCTCCTGGAATGGGTGTCGAGAGTATTGGTAGTGATGCAAGAAATTCTTTAAGCTCATTGAATACTCTTTCGAACTCATCTATCCACTTGAAATCTTTTGGATTCTTTAAAATTTTAAAGAATTCTACACACCTACCTGTACTTCTCGACATGAATATGTTAAGGGCGGCTATTTGTCCAGTTAGCTCTTGAACCTCCATGACAATATGAGGAGACTTCATATTTCTGATCACATTAATCTTTCTCAGATTTGCTTTGATACAACGTTGAGTGAACATGTACCCTAAAAACTTTCTAAAAGTAGCACCAAAAATGCACTTTTATAGATTTAGTTTTATCATGTATCTCCTTAGAGTGCTAAATGCCTCCTTTAGATCAACAAGATGCCAATCCTTTATCTTACTTTTCGCAATCATATCGATGACATACACTTCGACATTTTGCTGGATCTGTAGCTTGAACATCATGGTGATAAGCTGCTAATAAGTTGCAATAGCATTTTTTAACTCGAAGGGCATCACTGTATAACAATACATTCTAAAGTTAGTGACGAATGACATGTGGACTTCATCTTCCTCATCTATTTTAATTTGATTCTAGCTAGAAAACTCGTCCATGAAAGAGATCAAAGCATGCCCAGTAGTTGAGCCAACCATTTGATCCATTCTAGAAAGGGAAAGCAATCTTTGGGATAGGCCTTATTCAGATCCATGGAGTCTATGCACATATGCTACTTATCGTTAGACTTATTGACTAACACATAGTTGGCTAACCATATAAGATAAGGCTCTTCTCGAATGAGTTTATGGACTTTTTCTTCTATGGTTGCTTGTCTTTTAAGGGAAAAATGTATTTTTCTTTATTGAATCACCTTAGCACTTGGAACAATTTGAAGCTTGTGTACCATGACATCTTTAGGGATACCCAACATATCTGAGGGGGACCATGTGAATACATTAGCATTATCTTACAAAAAGTTAACTAAACTTTGGCAAATAACTGTCAGCAAGGCTTTCCCTATACTTGTCATCCTCTAAGGATCATCATCTAGCGAAATTTCTTCTGTTTCATCTTTAGCATTATCTATGTTGACTAACTTTCCTTTTTGGTAAGCTCTAACTTGAAAATTTTCTTCTTGCCTTAATGCCCTTATATACCATGATGTTGCCAATTGTTGATCCTCTTTGCATACACTGACTCTAGTAGGAGTAAGAAATTTGGCCTTGAGGTAGGCAGTAGAAGGGATGATGTTGAATAAATGCTGATACGACCATCCCATGATCATATTGTATGGGGACCAACATTTGACAATAAGGAAGTCTACTTTGCCATCCGTAACATGCTCATCATCTCCAATCTAGATTGGTAAAGAAATTACTCTAGTAACTTAGACGAGTGATTGTTGAAGGCATACAAATCATAGCTATAGGATCTCTGCTATGCCTTGATCTTCGGTCTCATTTGATCAAAAGCATGTTGGAAAATAATGTTTGCCAAACTTCCAGTGTCAACAAAAATTTTTCTTTTGTGAAGGGAATTGTAATGTCAATTTTGACCTTCTTACCCTATATATTACAAACATAATGAATGGCATTAGTCAAGCTCGAACACCTTCACTAGCCTATAGTGGAGGGTTCACTGACAATATTGTTAATTATACCATTTAGTGCTCTACTAGTGCTCCTGCCTTTCACATCTTCCCTTGCATGAGTTGGGCGAATAACATTCTCCTACTCTTCTGGTCTCCTTTGAGATAGTATTCTCAACTTCATGTATGAAAAACTTATATGTGTGAGAAACTTAGTTAAGTATTCTCGTTGAATTACATCCTCAATTGCATTCTTAAGTTTGATGCACTTATTAATATTATTACCCCTATTGCAATAGAAATCGCAATATTTGTTGGAATTTCACCTTGAAGGATTTCCTCTCATCCTTTTTAACTACTGCAACATGCCTCTCTACTCATGCACCTCCATCAATATGTCTACAATTGGTTGATTGGGTAGTGTATGGACCAAATATGTCAAGATACTTAGCCTCTTTTTCTCGACATTAGGACACTGATCATCGTTTGTTCCAATTTGATCTTTCATACTTCTCTTTTTGTTACCTTTCTTATCTCCTCTATTTTGATCCGCTTCTTGGTGAGCCTTAATGTTGTCTTCTTATCAAATGTACGACATGGTTTTGTCATTTAACTCAGCAAAAGTTCTAGGCTTATTTTCGACAAGAGACTTGAAAAAAGTCCCCATGGGGCTTGATACCATCAATAATTGTGTTGAGAGCAACAGTTATATCTAACTCTAGAATCTGGACCAAATAATCTTTGATAGATTCATCTAATCTCTGTTTTATCGTGTTATGGATAGAAGAATCCTTGATAGGAAGCTTACTTATAAGGAGGTATTAGAGAAACACTTCTACTAGATCCTCAAAACACGAAATTGTGTTCAACTTTAGGTGCTTGAACGATGTACTTGCCGCATTTCTTAGTGTTAAGGGAAAATCTTGGTAGGCTATGGCATTGCTCGAGCTATGCAACTTAGCTAAGGTACAGTAGTACTTAAAATGATCTTCAGGATCTCTCATTCCATCATTGGTTTCAAATTATAGCAACTTAATATGTTGTGGCATTACCTCGTTCAAGACCTCAAGGATGAAAGGGCTCTTCTTAATTTGAAATTCTTTACTGATTGTAGCATGGGTGCTAACATGCAAGGCTCTGGCATGGTACACCTACTGTGGTTGTTTCCCCTTGTCATTTTTCTTAAGTGCAGGGGTCGAAGGTCTTATTGTAACTTTGGCTTGCTTTCTTGGTAATTTGGGAGAATAGATTAAATCATCATTGTTGTCAACATTATGATCACCATGTTCTTTGTTTTGACTTGGGTGGACATTACTGTGGAGGAGATCAAATGTTTTTAGCTCAATTCTTGGTTTTTTTTAGCTAAGTTGAGGCAAAGTTGCTCTAGCTTAGCCAAATGTTATTCATCCATGTGCTTACTTCCCCCTTTATGGTGGTGGGATGAAGTACCAGCACCTACACTTATAATTGATCTAGTTCTTGCTATGTGGATGTGTAATAAAAAATGGATGACGCCAAATGTTGTTATGCAATTTTTAGATGAAATCTTGCTCCTGTAAAACACTAAGAACTAAACCGTATCGAGGCTAGTCTGGTATAGCTACTCTAATGCCTAAGTTAATAAATGTGTTTAAGAGAAGATAAGTGAATAGTTAAGGATCGTAAGAGAGTTCTTATAATGCCTTTTCTCTATATTTATAGGTGAATGTTGGGTGTTTGAAGTAGCAGTTAATCCTTGATCATGAGATACATGGAGACCTCATAATTAAGCACATGCTTGAAATACAGGAATAGTATGCGGTTATGTAATGAAACCGTGCCAGATAATAACCATTCATGCCACTTTTAATAAGTTCAAACCAGACAAGAAATTGTCTTAGTTGGCATTTGCTGACAATAGAGTTACTAAGCTTTTTGTTAGTTGAATGGCCGAATGAATTCAAAGGATGAAATTTGACTATCAACAATAATCATAAATGTTTGAGATATCTAAAGAGCCAATCTAAGTTATCCCAAAGACAAGCCAAGTGGGTAGAATTTATAGAGGGAATTTCTTATGACGTAAAGTATAAGAATGGCATGAACAATATAGTGGCTAACGCCCTATTAAGATGACATTCGCTCTTAACCAAGCTACAAACTAGATTACTGAGTTTCTCTATGATTAAGGGTTTGTATGCCAAAGATTCGAACTTTGGCCCAATCTACGTTAGATGTGAAGAAGGTCAATCACTTGATGACTATTAAAGGAAGGACAGATACTTATTCAGGAAGAGGAGATCATTTATCTTAACCTATTCTATACAAGAACTGTTGGTGCACGAAGCACATGGTAAAGGGTTGCCTAGACATGAGGTACTGGCCTATAGATTTTTTTGGCTAAGATGATGAGAGATGTCCAAGTTATAATGGAAAGATATGCTACATGCAGGAGAGCAAATTGCCGAGCCAAGTAAGGGCAATATTTACCTCTATCGGTCTTGATCAAACCATGGTCCAAGCTAAGTATGGATTTTATGTTAGGATTGTTGAGGCCGTTCTGAGGGACGAACTCCATCATAGTGGTTATGGACTGTTTCAGCAAGATGATACACTTCATGCTCTATTTCGAAACTAATGATGCTTTGGCTATTTCTTTTCCTTTCTTTTCTTTTCTTGTAGGAGGTCATCAAACTTCATAGAGTGCCTAAAACCATCATCTTTAATAGAGATCCAAAGTTCTTAGGCTATTTTTGGAGGACCTTTATGGAAACAACTAGGAACTAAGATGCTATTCAGTACATCCTACCATCCTAAAATAGATGATAGGCTAAGGTCATTAATCAGACCTTAGGGAATCTACTGAGAGTAGGAAGAAATCAAACCGATTGGGATGTGTGTCTACTAATCATTGAATTTTCTTACAACAAAACTACCTATAGCGTCTTTGAAAAGTCAACATTCAAGGTTGCTTATGGTTACAATCCTCAACTACCTCTTAACTTGATCATCCCTTCTAGCTAACCTAAAGACCCGTAAGCTATTACATGCTTTGAAGCTATTTGAGCTAAGCATTAGAAAGTTGTAGACCACCTGACTCTAGCTGTAACCAAACTTGAAAGAAAGAGCTAAAGACATAGAGCCAAAAAATTTTAGCTTAGATATCTAGTGTGAGTACATCTTAGTAAGGAACAATTTCTCCACCTTAAGAGGAACAAGTTGTCTCTACAAGTGGATGGACCATTCAAGATGATCAAAGAGATCAATCCTAATGCTTATAGAGTTGAACTGCCAAAAGAGTATGGGGTCTCTGACTTCTTCAACATTACATAACTCCAACCTTATCTCCCCGTAGATGAGTAACCTAAAGTCAAACCAAATTTGATCTTAAATATTAAATAGGTTGGAAGGGATGATAGGAGTCAATAGCTGATCACACGAACTCGAGCACATGGCCTTGCTTCCTTAGTACATCACGCCATTGAAAGATAACTTACTTTTGAGGAAGGACTATTCATGTAAGCTAATCTGTCACGTTTCCAAAGCTCCTTTAAACTTTTCCTTATCTCATGAATAGAAGAGGAAGAAGCCACCAATACTATTGAGCCTGATCTAAGCTAAACAACACCCTTGCCAGATGTTGTGCTATTGAGCCAACCTCTACAACAGTTCAATCCAAGCACTAAATTCACCCGTTGCTAACCATCTAAAGCTAAGCTATTCACTCCCGAGCTATGTAGCTAAGGCTAGCCAAACAATGGTCCATCTACCAAACTAATCCCCCTCTTAGCCTAAAACGTTCGAGGCCAAACTACTGGGTACCCAACCCTAACCTGATCTACTTAAAGCCTGCACTGCTTGATAATCAGCATCTTTTGAACCACAAAATGGACAGTTGATATGTACCCCATCTTCTAACATCCGTAGCATCCTTTATGGAAAAATATTCATTTATCTATTTACAATTTTACCCTTATAATCTATTTCTCTTTCCTTTTCTAATAGGAATCCTTTTAGTAATTTGAATATACCCAAGACTTACCCTAATTAGGTCATGTAAATACTTATAAATTTTAATAGCCTCAACAATTAATGAGAATTCATTTTCGAACCTTAGACATACACTTCCTTCGTGAGGTTAATGTTCTTGCTTACTCTCAATTACTTTTATCTAACCCATTGAGCATAGACTAGTGGCAAGTGACCTCCAGCCACACTTGTAAGTAATATTAAGTATGACTTGACCTTATGTAAGGCATTAATATGTCATATCTAACGTTGGTGTACAAGGATCTCTACTCAACCTTTGACTATGATTTATCCTTCTAACTATCTTAAGGTTCGAACCCATCCCCTAATCATGGATGATATCACAATTTATATGTTTACCTACTAATCCATATCTGTTTTAGCCAAGCAATGAAGTATGGGTGCATTTGAGTAATGATAGGTTCCAAAGCTTGTAGAGTAAGAAGTTGTCACCTAAGGCAGAATGTCCATTTTGAGTCACTAAAAAGATTAATCAAAAGACCTATAAGCTTGACTTATTTGAAGAATACAAAGTGTTTGATTCCTTCAATGTTGCTAATTTAAGCTCATTAGTCTACTGAGATCTCTCCCAACAATTCATGAGAAAGAGGCTAAACTTCTATAGAAGGATGACTTGTTCAAGTACCCCAAGATCCTACCAATGATATGTCATGTCTCCAGAAGGGAGTCTACCTTTTAGCCTTACTTAAACAATACAGCCAACTCAACTAGTGGCTTAACCAAAGTGTTTTCAACCTGTTTGTCCAAGAAATCAAACCATTTACTCGACCTTAAGTAAGGACCCCATCTATATGGGGTATGCTACATACTGTTAAGATCATAGCCACTTATCTAGTAACATGCATCTCTAACAATTATCTACAGACTATCAAACACATATTCCCACTATTGTTTTCTATTTTTTCCCTTATAAGAAAACATGCATACTATATCTAACTAGAATCCATTTCATTAATTGTGCATTCTTAGGATGTAATATAAATGAGTCAATATATATATATATATATATATATCATGTTATACTTAACCGGAATCATAGTTGATAGAATATTCTCTTTACTCATTTTCTTTTTGCTCATTCGTGAGTGATTGAACAAGTCCAAGCAACTCTTACCTATATTATTAAGCAATGGAAAGGGGTATTGGCAAGGTTATCAAACTCGTGATTCAATGTAGAATCGCTAAAGGGTCGGTAAAATTAAAACACAAAAAATGCAAGTTTCTACAACTTATGTAAAGTAGCTTTGAAAAAACTATAAATATATTTATAGTCATTATTCAAAAGTTGAAATATATGATGGAAATAAAAAAAACAAGAAGAAATTAAGTTCTTTTTTTTATAAAAAAAATTTGTAATAATATATAATTTAATTGGTACAAAAGAAGGACAAACAAAGTTAAAACTAAAATTTTCACATCTTTAAGGAAAAAGTAATGAATTAAAAAGAATCAAACATTTCAATTCATTTTAAATTATTAATAGTATAGACTGAAGTATACAGTTTTCCTTATAATCTTTGCTGCTGAAGCTGAAATTTGGATGAAGGCTATAAACATAAACTAAGGGACTAAGAGAGAAAGAAAGAGGCAAAAAATTAAAATAAGATAGGAAAGATGATGTAATGCCCTAATAGTTGATGGCTTGTGAAACTTTAGTTGTATTTTTTTATTTTCTAACTTATTCATCTTAGATATATAAAATCGATAAACCCAATCAAAATAAGTTTCTACTAAGTTTGTAAACTCAATTATAAACATAAGTTTCTATAGGAAAATGATTTTATACATGAGTTAACTTAAAAAAACTTCATAAAATTATAAACTTATAGAATTATACGAGTAAAATTGCAATTTTTGCAACTATAGGTATTAGACTTCAATTAGTGGGTCTCTTTATGTGCATGTGGGACAACTGTAAGGGTCTCAAGTTTCCGAAGCCATGTGTTAAAATAGTCCACCCCCCAACTCCCCTAGGAGGCTCCCCCCAAACCATGGTTCTGGTTAATGGTTTTGAATAAGTAGCTACCTTAATACATTATTTAATTATCTTTTGTGTCACTTAGTTTAGTTTTAGGTGAAGTTAAAGCTTTTCCAACCTAAGACAACAAAACAAACTTTTTTAATTTTAATTATTTTCATATCATCTATTAATTTTCTTATCTACTTTATTTATTTCTAGGCTTCCTTTATATTTTACATCGATTATTGATATTCTAGAAATTTACAAACAAATGAGTTACTTTTATCATGATAACTTATATTAATGTTTTAATATTCTATTTCAAGAGCTAAGTTGATAGGTCACTTTCACTAACTTTTAGGATCCTATATTTGGCTTTAAGCTGAAATGGATTGGTATCATGAATGTTGTAAATTTTGAGTGCTAACTCTAAATTGTTAACTTTGTGGGGATTACAACTAGAAAGAAATTCTAACTAATATATAGAATAGGAAAGAAATGAACTCCTTCAAAGGAAATAAAAGAGCAAATAAAATGGAATACACTAGCAATTTAAAATCTTAGTTTGCAACAATAGGACACCTATCATTTGTGGATGGTTATCATTCCATAGGCATTGTCTCTAATTAATTGTGATGCTTTTTTTCTTAGCTAAAACATACAATTCAAGACCTAGAAAATCTTATCTTTTTGCAATTTATTGATCTCTTTTTTCAATCATCTTACCAAGCTTTATACATATTGGCACATGTATATTGATATATTTGAGAATATTGTCATAAACAGTTTATCATCATCAATGTAAACACACTTTATAGTATTTTTAAAATTTTATTCTCATTTATCATACTTGAAATTCCATCATGTACACGAAACATAGATTATTCATCAATTCATAGGAAAATATATATTTATTTTATCAACCCATAACCCTTGCTATGGCACTCTTTTATTTCATATTAATGTGGGATTGTTTATATAGGACTTGTTTGTTGTGGGAGTTAGTACAACCAAAGTCATAGTGGAATGGGTAATGGAAAATTGTATTAAAATCCCTAAGTAATTAAAAAAGCTAGGAAGGAACTTGGTTAAACTCTTAGTTATGGAGTAATTACACAAGAGCAAGATAATCTAGACCTATCACATTTATAAGAAATTGTTACAGGAACTTTCTAGTTACACTCTCTAGGTCCTTTACTAGTTCCTTGTATAACAAAAACCATTATACAAATAAGTGGTTTTATGTCATCAAAAGAACCAGAAGTATTAATCACTCTATGGGTAGTTGGATGAGACCCCATAATCTAGCTATGTCCTAAGTTTTTCAATTAACTCCAAGATAGATTTTAAAGGAAAAGATTTTGAGCTTATTCATTTTAGAGTTATAAAAAGGATTCGTTCATGTTTGCCACTAGCTCATTAGTTGATGCACTTGGTTTTAACATCTCTTATATAATCTTTTGTTTGGAAACTAAAACATGGTTTAAAATTAGAAGACTTGGACATGAGTGAAAAGTTTGAGATAACCATGCATAAGGCAAACTTGCTCTATGCATATCCACTAAAAATTAGCTTTTAGACATAAATATTATTTTGTAAAAATAAGGGAATTTCTCCATTAGCTGCATATCATCTGCTAAATTTCATGGATCTTACGTAGAAACTCTATAGGAAATATAATCTTTCAAATCCTATCTTAAATATGTTAAGATCTCATGAAAAATTAGGACATAACGAATAAAATTAAGTATATACGGTAGCATACTTGAACCCATAATTGATGACACATAAGATATTAGAATGATGGTTGGTTTTCCAAACCAATCTAGCAAATCCTTTGAGAATGCTATCTCTTGTCCTTTCTAGAGATGGAGAGTTAAATAAACATAATGATGCATATGACTTTAGCACCACAACCTAAAGGTTATTATTTCCTATTTGGCCCATCATAAAACTGGAAATAATTTCCCTAGACTCTATGTATATTACTCTATACTTAACTTAAATGCATTGAAATCCATAACTTTATTATATCATCTAAATTCATACTTTATATTATATAATAGCATTATTACATAACTATTATTAGTGACATATACAAACCCATATTATTAAAATAGACTCAACAATCTTCTACTGGAGCTATATGTGCATCCTTATAATTATGTATAAATCTTATGAGTACTCTTTTGCCCCCCTTCCCCCCTCCCCCACTTTTGTTGTTATTCCTAAATGCATTTTTAAATAATTTGATTCATCAATCATATCTATGGAGGACTAAAGCAAGTTTCGCTTCTAAGTTGATATTTAAAAGGAAATCTTGGTAAATTCTTAATAAATTAGTATAATGAAGGACTTAAGCAGAAAATTTATGGACATATAATGGTTGGAGTAAAGAAAGAAATGGATTGAGTTACTTTATAAGCAAGGGAAACTATATAAAGATGATAATGACGTAGTAGAAATGTATATATATCACTATCTAAAGTAGCTATATTAACTTAAGAAGGCAAAAGAATAGTATTCCCATATAAGAAGAATAGGTTAAGGAATATGTACAAAATTTACACATTTCCATTAACCACCATCATAAGTAGAAAAAAAAAAATAAAGGGATATAGCTTAGGATATGGTTAAACCAGTATGTAGTGGCATTCTTCATATATACTTTTAGCAAACATAAGTAAGCTAGGAAGAGAATGCCAAATCTATGCCTCTTGTGCTTCTTTTGTTCAGTTATCTAACTATCATGACTTTTGTGTCCTATGTTGAGTTTTCTGTCTTTACTATTAATCTAATCACATGATATTGACTATAAGACAAATAATTGGTCAATTCCTTTACATGTTTGGTTAGTCCAAGAGTTATGTCAATCTTGTTTGATTCAAGTCAAATCCAACTAGTTATAGTCATTCTCTATCTCATTTCAGCCCAATTCAATGCAAAGTTCATATTTATCGAACCTAAATTTGATATTATATGTGTATTAGCTATATAAAGTACTCAGAACTTATGCTTGATGGAGGTGTGATACTTGTAGAGTTATGAAGAATATACATGAGGAAAGAGATTAATCATAAGTTACATTTGAATGATAATATTGTCATGATTAGCATTGAGTAAAGGTAGAAAATGAGATATGTACTAGGTGGTGGAAATTGAGTTAGAAGGCATTTGAAGGTGGTGTCCTATCTAAATGAAGGGTCAAAGGATAGGTCAAAATGTGTTTTGCTACAACAACATGAACCTAATATGATTCAAAACCTGCATGGAAGAGTATTATAGCTTGAAAGTAAGATACTATATGAACTAGGGATTGAGTGAGGAATTGGTACGTTAAAACTACATAGAAGCTATGTTGCTAGGGATTCTGAAGATAGCCACATTGAGAGGATGTGTTCGGCTTATAAAGCTATAAAATGGCAAATGGAATAGAGATAGAAGTAATGGCACTAACCATGATAGAAATTAATGAAGGATAAGGGAAGTATAGGATATTGCAAAAACTGAGGCAAAGGATGCTTAGAGCCAGTTGTATTAAGGTTATGATATAGAAATTACATGAAAATAAGATTAGCTTAACCATGACAAACATTGAGGTGTAAAGGGTACCGTAAAATATAAAGTAGCTAGTGCCTTCAGCAATTATGTTAGGTTGTGAAAGTATAGAAAATGAAACAAAAGATAAAATTTAGCATATAAACTATATACTTGTTGCTTAGAAATTAAGATAGAAAGTTTTGGTGGCACAAGAAGCATTAGAAATTTTATAAAGTAAGTAAAACTAGTGATAAGATAAGATAATCATAGTTACTACTTAAACCCATAGAGTATAGAAAGAGTATAACAAGACGTTACAGACTCGAAAGTGAGGACTTAAATAGTATAAAGAAAAGCTACATGAAATAAGATGAGGAAGTTTATGAATATGATTGGGTACAAGTATATTAAAGTTATAATCTTAAAAAAAGTTAATGATTATCATATGATGTGAGAATTAGAGTTACTAGTGAAAGCACAATAGTAAGAGTAAGGATGAAACTTTTTGTAAAGGGGGCAGAATGTGAGACTTCGATCTTTGATCAACTATCAAGGACTCATAATAGTAGCACATTCCTAATAAACATGAAACTTAAAAAACATATGACTTGGAAAGTGAGGAAATAAAGTGGTCATGAGCAACATGAGTCATACGTCTTATCAAGTAAAGTGATTATAGTTGCTTGGAATTGATAAATTTAGGATTCCGAAAAATATTCTAGGAATTCAATGAATTTTTAAGATAGGATCACAAAATTTAAAAGAAGAAACTTGGTAATGTATAAGAAGAATATTGAATTTAATAAAACCATTATTTCATCAATAGTGAATATTTTTAGCGTAAACTAGAAACCGGGGATCAAAATGTAACAAGACCTTAAAAATAAAATTACTTAACCTACAAAAATAATAATTTTGAGTTAATTGGAAGTGAAATAATCAATATAAATATCAAGTAAATATGTATATACTTGAAATTGGGAAATAGTGATTTTTAAGCTACAAATATACACTATTAATACTTTAATTAGATAATATATATATATAATTGGAAAAGGTAGCTAGTGAAGTTCCTTTTGACAAGGATTAGTCATGGCTATTTTGCATGGTTTAGCATGATGCATCTTTTTTAAGTTGTAGACATATGAGCTTAGGAAAACTTGAAAAATGATAGTTGTCACCCTTAAAAATTCCTAACTAACTAAGAGCTCCCTATAAATTCCTTGAAGCAACTTCATTTTCAGGTTAGGAAATTCTAAAGTTCAAGAAAAATTTGACAACCCCTAAAAGTGAAATAGAAAAATTAGACAAAATTTTTCAAAATAGTGTAAATTCTAGTATAAGCAAGTGTGAAGGTGCACGCATGACTTGACGTGAGACAATCATTATACCCAAGTGGGGCATTACTCAAATAGTGGTTTCAATAACCTATCTTAATTAGACAATGGCCAAAAGTTTGTACAATAGTGAATTCCCTAAATTCTTTTGATTTTGTATTATTTTCTAAAAATAGTAAACGTTGTCTAAAAAATAGTTAGATAATGAGTTTGCTTAGCCTAAGCCTAACAAGATGGGTAAAGATACACATCATAAAGGCTAGAGGTAGTGAGGCATGCTAAGTTGTCAGATTTGGAGTTTTGGCAAATCCTAACAATGTTTGTTAAGGGTTGAAAGTGTTGGCATCGACAAATGCCCCCAATCAACTCTAATGCCACTCAACCATTCACTAAGGCATGGTCAGTAGTACTGACATTCCAACAAGGGATGAACTTTAAGACTTCGATGTTCTACTTCTAAGGAGGAGTAATTGAGCTCAAAATCCTAAAGAGGGCCTCTTCTCCCTCATTTAGGTTCTTGGAATTGCCTTTAGACTTACTACTCTTAGAGGTTTTCCCCTTCTTGGAATCTCTTTCCAAAGGGGGATACTCATGGGTATTAAGTCGCTTCCTAGGCTTGGTGACCACTATGACCTTTCTTTTAGCAGTAAACTTTGCTTGTTGAGTGTCCATGGTACCCTTGGCTTCTTAGCTCTCCTTTGTGACCTAAAAGGTAGTGGACTTTGTTGCTAGTTGCACTAGAGCCTTTGGTGGGTTGTCAATATCTTGGTTGATGGCTTTATAGGGGCTTGCTTGACAAATGTCTTCTTAGGGTCCTCCTTACCCTTCGACCCATGAACTTTCAACTTAGCAAACAAGTCTCTTAAGCTATAATCTTTGAGCAACATATCTGTGATGAAATATTCAATAGATTAGATCAAAGAAATAGTAAATCACAAGTTAAGAGACTTACAGACATTGTGCCAAGAATGAGCAAGGAAGACCACTCTGCTTCCCAAATAGACATAGAGGTCCCTCCTCTTATGGGCTCCTCTCAACACAACAAGATCACAAAAGCTTATACCTTGATCAACAACAATACCTTCATCTAAGCCCTTACCATTCCTATCGTGAGTACCACTAGCACCTTCAATCACCCTTGCATCATCTCTAGGGAGGATTAGAGCACCATCAAAGTATTTAGAAATTATGATGTCTGCATCCCAAATGAACCATTTATGGATGTAAACCTCCATGATCGTATCATGAGCCTTCTAGCCATTAGGGAGTAGGTGGTTGATGTTTGATAATTTGATCAAGTGACTCCAAATAGTAGGAAAATCCATTTGAGAAGCCGACCTAACTACAATCCATTTCATTTCTAGTCATAAATTGAGGACTTTAACCCTACTAAAAACTTCTTATGAGGTTGGGTACATATGTAAAACTAGCCATCCTTCTTTTTAAGTGTAAATAAGTACCAAGATAAGGTGACTATGACCTTAACCTCCAAATCCTCACAAATGCACTCAAATGCCACTAATAGCCTATAGGAGTTTGAAGTAAGCATAGAAGGGCACATGTGGTAGAGGCAAAATAAGACCTTTGGAAAACAAAAAAGGGTAAACTCAAAAAGACCTCCAAATATTTATCAAAGTGAGTGAACTATTGGTCTATGAGCATAGTAACCCTTTCATATAGTTAGGGCCTGTCAGTTTGTCTAAGCTTGGGGGGTACTACGACAGCTAAGCCTTAGAATGTTGAACCCTTGTTCTGTAACAAAGCTAGTGACATCGTTAAAGCTCATATCATACTCAATTCCTATATATAAGGGAAGAGCTTCAGATTTACCCTCATTTTTTGGAGGATAGTCATCAAATGGAAGTTTTTTTATCTTCCATGACCAATGAACAAGGACTCCAGCTAACCTAGTTAACTTTGATAAATCCCAAGGATAATCAGCAATGTCGTGATCCACCGTACTAGGGGTTTCTTCATGAAGAGGGGAATCGCCTAATCGATGTATATTGGACAATTCTTAGCTCCATTGCTGTACATGAGTTAAGTCATCAAATTTGGTAGTCAACATTGTATAACTTAGTAATGCGACTAATGAGAATTGAGAATAACGGGACGAGGAGTAGTGTATAGATTGAGAAAAAGGAAAATCAAAACAAGAAGTTGCAAAAGTGATGAAAAAATTTGCAATAGAAAGAAGAAAAAAGAAATGACAAAAATAAGGAAATAAAAGATATGTAGTCATGGGTTTTTAAGGATTCATATAGGTTGTAATTAACGTTTGATGGAGTCTATTCGATTGAGCATGTACTACATAAATCAAATGGCCTCCGTTAGATTACATTGCTAAGAGATGCGTATGGTTTTTGACAAAACTGCACAAATCCCGTAGTAGGATGTGAAACATTTTGTTAAGTAGATGTAAAGCTTCCCCTACAAGCTAGATAAAAAATAGACCAACATTTAGAGAATACCTTATGACTACCTTTCAAGGTCAGGATGTGAACCCTACAGTTAGGATTTAATTGCTAGTACATCTCCTAAAACTACTTTTACAATTGAAGGAGTATGATCAAAACACCCAACTAACAAGTATCATTATTCCCCTTAATGTACCCATCAAAAGGATGCAAGGACAAATGTTGATAGAGGTTTCTCCCTAAAATCAAGACCAACTTAAATAGGTTGGTGTCTGATCTACTATATGTCTACATCCTCCTTTTTCATTATTCCTAACCTCCTTTAGAGCTTACCAGTTGTGTAGAGCAACTCGAGAAGGTGATGAGCTAAATACCTCTAAACTAGATAGAACTACCTAACTAGATTAGATCAAATTGATCCTGTTCAGCTCAAAGTAAGTATCTACAAATTGGACTTTGACTCGATGGCCCAAAGGATTCAAATTCTATCATTAAGGATGAACAGTTTCGTTCTTTGCCTAAATAACCAACCCCCGACTACCATGATGTCAACCATGTCCCTTAATATTAGGAAGTGTTCTTGAATTCAAATTAAACGCATGTGCAAAGTTCTAGAGGCAACGGTTATGAAATTCAAACAAACCCTTAGCTATAAAAGGAGATTGAAATAAGGAAAAAAAAAAAAGGTTCTTCTAGACACTCTTACTCTTTCTTTAAGCTTTCTCCTTACTCTTATGTCTTTAACCTAACTTAAGTATCGAAGTAACTATGCCTGTATGACCTCGGTACCCCTAGTAGCCTCTGATTTCTTTGCTTTTGCAAAACAATTTCAAATGAAGTGTCCAATTTTCCTTAATGCCAATTTTGAGTCTCAACAACAACTATTACTTAGTTTTTATTACATGAGATTATTCTTACATTAGATTATTCATTTAGAGAATATTCATTCCATGCTTCCTTTAACTCATCGTCCAAGATATCCTTTAAATTAGATTGGTTTCAAAATTCCCAAACGAATAGTATTTGACATACATACTCAATCCTAACTAACTACAAGTCTTAAGTGCTTCATTTAACTTAGTCTCCAAACCTAACTTACATGAAAGTTGCTAAATGCACCCTCTCATTCTTTCTCTAATTTGACCAAATTACTATATTTACTTATATAATTCCAACTTCTAAACCACATCAAGTTAGGAATAGTAAAGGACATATCAGAACTAAGGTTATCCAAAACTCTTCTCACTATAGCGTCGATGATGTAAATTACCATAATTATCGTATTAATCGAAATATCCATAAATAATAAGAAATTACTAAATAATTAGTAGACATAACCGATTAATTCCATGAGAAATATCTTCAACTTACGAAATTATACTTAGTAAGTTTTGGTTGTGAAAAGTACTATATTGACATAATATATAGTATTTAAAAAAAATACAATTTTGAGCTTAAATTCATCAAAAATCATCTACAATAAATAAATAATTATACTTAACCCTATGACAAAATATAATACTTATACTAATACCATTAACTTTCGGAAATCCTTAAATGATAGTTTGATTCACAATTTTGCTCAAAAACTAGGTATTCGTCTTAATTTAGAAGATTGCCAATGAAATCCAAATAAATTAATATAAACAATAGACATGGATATTTTAAAAAATTCTTGATTTCACAATTTTTCACATAATATAAGTATGTTATACAAATTTTTTTTAGTTTGAAACAATATCATCTAATACTTTGAAAAATTAATGTAAAATTGTAATAACATAACAATTTCTTAAGGAGGTACCATAAATCAACAATATCTTCATAAAATAAAATTACTACGTTATAATACATGCAAAATAACTCCAAAAAACAATTTTTTAAAATTTTCTAGCCTAATATGATATTTTTAATAACTTAAGGAAAATCAAGTTGAAGAATTGAACTCACCAATGGTAGACCTTCGGCCACACTCCAACTATTCAAGTGTGTAGGTCTACCTTCTCTCACCGCCAAACCTTTAACTCTAAAGCCACTCGTTGTAAAGTCTTACCTAGCTATAGGAACAACAAATCCCTTGAATTTTCTATTATTTTCCCTAATTTTGATAATTTCTAAACTAATTTTATTTAAGAGTTTGTTGCTAAATTTGTCAAAATGACTAAAGTTTTGTCCTACACTTGCTTAAATGGTGCTTCTAGTTAGTAGAAAAGAGAAGGAGTTTTCCAAGTGTTGTTTTTATAGGTTATAAGTTGTAATACTATGTATTAGGCTTAGTCTTACTATTGTTTTGATTTCATGCCATACCTCTTTCTAGTGCCATAAGTTTGGTTATTTTTTATTATTTTAATAATTTAATACATATTTTATCCATTTTAAGGTTTTTATGGTAATATATACGCATATCCAGTATATATAGTATATATATGATGACTATATAATTACATTGTATACTATTTTACTCTAAATTATTTTTATTTTTCAAATAATTTACATTTTATTGAAATCAAATATCGAATGATAATTATGAAATTACATTTTATTAAAATTAAATATTTTGTATACTTTATTTAAGAAAGTAAACCTTACCAAGACTCTTCCTTTAATTTTTATGACCTCATGAGGAAATTTGATGCAAATTGGTTAAGATTCTCCAAAAGCCTTAGATCATATCATTTCTATGCAATTAGCATAGGAAATGAAAACTAAGGTTTGATCTGTGAAGGAGAAAAAGAAGAACATATATTGGGCAATTCTAGATGCAAGGAAATTTGGGATGAGGGATATTGTTTGATGTGGATAGAACTATGGTAGGCTCATTCGCATCGTTGCTCCTCATAATGAAAATGGACCATGGCAATGAGCTCCCCTTTCAGGGCTAATGTTGATTTCATTCCAACATCCAACAACTTCAATATTCCACATTTCATACTCTTCAATTACAGTGTAAGGTTGTAAATTGGGAATATTACAACGAAGGGTATTAAGGTTTGGGAGGAAATTCAAATAAGAGATCAATATTTTAAAATTTTCAAATAAGGAATCAACATTTTGAAAAGTTCAATTAGAGGATAAACGTTTCATAAAGCGATTCAAATAAGGAATTCATAATAGGCAATCCATAAAAATTTTTGAACCATTTTATGAAAGGTTGTTCTCTTAATTGAACTTTTCGAGACATTGATCCTTTATTTAAACCACTTTGTGAAACGTTGATTCCTTATTTGAATTTTTTGAAAAGTTGATCTCTTATTTAGACTTACTCTCAAACATTGCTCCCTTCTTTTGTAATTCTCCCACTATAAATTGCACCATCCCTGCACCAATGATTAAAAATGGAAAATTAAATAGTCCATTTCAATTACTCAAGGCTCCATAAGTTACACACTATAATGAAAGGCATTGATTTTAATTTCTTCTAGATGTATACACATTAAATTCATATGGATCTCGATTTAGGTTTTTGCTTTTCTTATATTCTTGCACTTGTGATAAAATGTGTGTATATTTTTTTATTACGCATAATTTTTCCTATCACAAGTACAAAAATATACGCATAAGTGTATTATAAAGTCAAGTTAAAACATATATAATTTACAAGTTGTCAAGTACCCCTAGCTTTATAATTTGTTTGTCCTCAAACAAAATATTTATCAATAAAAATAAATAATGATAAGAACTCCTAAACTCTATGCATTTTTAGCAAAAAACCAATCATAAATTGCACAACATCTGTTAGCGGCTCAAGAGATATGGCTTTCTTGTCAATTTGCATACAAAGAATAAACAAACTTCTAACAATTTTTATATGCACAATTTACTTCATTATATTTTAAATGCACCAAAAACATCAAAATACTATAGTTCAATGGCTAATTTATGCAAGTTAAAGTTTTACTATATCAATTAAATTAAGATTTGGAAACTAGAAATCATGTATAATATCAATTAACAAAGAGCGTCAACCATACTTTGTACACTTAATTAAAATGTACACACTCTCCTCTTTCATCTATCTATGCATCTTAGTTTAAAGCAAACACATATTACATCCATTCATCCTCTTTTTTTTAAGTTGGGAGTTTCTTTTCTTTTTTCTTTCTCTTTTTATTCTTCTTATAAAGTAGTTTTATCCATCAATAAGTCCCAAACCAAATGATCTTAGGTATTGGGTATTAAGGCTCTCTTTTGAACATCCACTACTTTAATTAATTAATTAAATTATTCGTTTTTTCTTGTGTCTTTCACCACTTTTTTTGTAAGGGAAATTTTTTCCTCAAACACATTAGAGAAGGTCAAAATAATACTTGAGGTGAGGGCTTAGAGACACTCATAACTTGAGTCAATGACTTAAGCTATTAGAGTAGATTGACACCTTTTTTTTTTTCTTTTTGTTATTTCTATTTTTTAACCCCCAACTTTCTTTTTTTTCTTTAACTTTATTTTCTTTAAAGGAAAACTTTCAAGTAACAAATGATTTGTTCATTTACTAAAGATTGTAATTCTCTAAAGACTTATAAGGAATGAGTATACAACTAAACAAGTTTAAAAATATAAGCATCTAACTCTTAAACAATAATATTGCCCCAATTCTAAATCTAAATCTCAAACAAAAGCTTAAATAACAAGTAAATAAACCTAACATGGATTGCATAATTTAACTTTAGTCAAATTATTAAAAGTCCATAAATGATCAAGTATAATTAAATGGAGAAATAAAAAAAATTTATTGAATAGTTGAATATTTTTTCCTTTCTTTTATTTTTAGAAAAAAGAACACAAATCGCTTGACGATATCTATGTGCATTAACATGGTTTCCATTAACAAAGTAATATTAGTGTAATATATATATATTTTTTCACGTATGAAAGCCTAGTACTAGAAAAAATGTATAGCTAGCCATAAATTAAAAATCAATCCAATTCACTTAGCCTAATATTAAAAGAAACATTGTCCCCAATGTTTAGGAAAATAAAAACAGAGAATAAAAGGAAAAAAATTCCCTTAGAGTGTTGGTGTGATATCTCTTCTTAGGTTTTTTCTTGACCGCACTTTAATGGACAACCTAAAATACTCTTAAAGAAATAGAAAAGCAAAAGAAAATGCAAATAGATAAATTGAATTTTTTTCCTTTTTTCTCTTCTTTGCTTTTAAAGCAACAGTCGTTAGCTCGATTTTTCCACTTTAAGAGCAAGATTTCCTAAGTCAACAATGGTTGTATTTATACTAATAATTTTCCTTCAATAGTAATGTTGAAAAAAATGATGATTCACTTTAAAAGTTGGATTATCTTTTGTTTTTAACTCAATAGAGCCATAGGGAAAAATACCAGTTATGACAAAAGGTCCAAACCATCGTATCTTCAATTTACTTAGAAACAATATGAGACGAGAATGATAAAATAAAACTTTTTACCCAAGTAAAAATTCTCACTTTTGTAGGTTCCTATCATGCCATCTCTTGACTTTCTACTTGTAAATTCAAGTATTCTTGTCAGATTCCCCACAAAACTCAACCAATTGATTAAGCTAAAGCAATTTCTTTTCACTTGTAGTTTGCATATTAAAGAGAAGAAATTTAATAGCCCAATATGTTTTATGCTTAAGCTCTACAAGTAGATGACATGATTTACCAAAAACAATTTTATGTAGGAACATGCATATAGGTGTCTTAAAAGTTGTCCTATAAACCTACAATGCATCATTAAGTTTCAATGACCAATCTTTTATGGATGCACTAACAATCTTTTTGAAGATGAGCTTTAACTCCTTACATGACACCTCTACTTGTCTACATGTCAGTAGATGATAAAGGCTAGTAATTTTATGAGTAACTCGATATTGTGATACAAAAATATTCTTATTCAAAAATCTTACAACAACTTGAGCATCATTTATTTGTGAACCATGAGCATATATTTATTTGAAAAAGATGAGGTAAATAGACCCATAAACTAATTCCCTACACATCAAAGAATTCAATTATTTCTAGTTTATTGGTATTAAGCATAAGGCATAGTAAATTTTCTACAATCACTAAATAAATTGAGCTAGTAAAATCCATAGGACAAAATTTTTGCTGTAGTTCTTCAACCACAAAATGACCTCCTACCTTTTTGGAATGACAATGTTGCAAAATGCGAGACTATTTAGATTCTTGCACACATCGTTTGATGATAGGAATTAACCCCCTGGACTGATCACATAAAGCCAAGTTATAGGACTCCAATAACTCACTTGAAGAACACTAGCTCGAAGCTTTGTCTAAGATGGAAATTCCTATCCTAGCTTTTATGTTCCCTTTTCTACTAACTTGATTACTAAGCCTTCATGTGCGCCACACCTACCAAACAGCTATGCTATGATAGAATTTCCAAGCAGATAGTCCCAAGATTATTTAAGCTAAGCTCCCGAATTGACAATAGATGTTCGACCTTAACCCCAAGTAACTACTCGACATTAAGTTGATTGGGCCTTAACTTGATCCATATCAGGTTAGCCCTTGATTGCAAATTCTTTTTCTCATCTTCTTTATACCATATTTCTAGCATCCAGCCACTAATTGACATGTTCTTTCTAGCATTACATTCCAAAAAGATTCTTACTTTTTTGTACTAAATATTCTTTGTCTCTTTTACCCCTTTTTTGTATATATATTATGTAACCTAATTGTAACAATACCCTTTTATATTTTTATACATGTAAAATAACCCTAATGGATGGGTATATAAACCCCACTTAATTGTACATAGACAATCAATCGATAATATTAGAATATTATTCAAGTTTCCTTTAAGCAACCCTAGTGTTCTTATTACCCTTCAACTTTTATCTATTCCCTTTAGCAATGAGTAGTGGCAAGTAACCCTTCAGTTTGGATCGATGAGTCATATTCAGTCGAGTAGGAACGATTGGTGTGTCATATCTAATTAATAGATGCTCAAGCTTTGCTAGCCATTTTATTTGTTTTCTTTTCGACTCACTTCGTTGTGGTGTTTCTTCATGTGTCCGACCCTAATGACACATCAACCTTGCTGGAATCAAAGCATGGTTCTCAAAGGAAGTATGTAAAGTTGCAGTGAAGTTTTGGTTCGCTTTGCTATTAGTAGCTATTATGTTCCTTTTGTAGCTGCTATAATGTGTTCGCTTGGAATAAGTTTGGTCTTATGAACTGTGTAGTAAAGATTTGTGTGTTAGCAAGTGTAGTTTCATTATGACTCTATTCTTACTATGTTTTTCACTACGAATGTAGAGCAAGTTCATTTCTATTTTATTCGAGTGATTATTGGGTGTTAAAGTTGTTAGTGTGTCAATTGAAGTTTGGGTAGTATAATAGCATTGTTTTCTCACATATTGTGTTGTTAATTTGTTTGAAAGTATTATACGATGTTAGATTCGAGTATTTAGGGTGTTATTGTTGACTAGAGTAATGGTGCTTAATCTGGTTGTGGTCATAAAAGTAATAATACCCCAGGGTCGATTGATGACAAACTTTGTAGACTCACAAACCTTATTGAGAGTCTAATAATAGCAAAGCAAGTTAATAGGTAACAACCCCAAGGTATGTCGCAGTGTTACCCACCCAAAAATGTTTTAGAGACAAGCTATTGCTAAGATAATTGAGCTAATCGCCCAGTTTAACCCCCTCAAGTTGGAGGAGTTATGGACTAAGCTACTAGACGGAGACTGGAGTTAGATGAAAATGAGGAAGATGATGAGGAGAATGATGCTGAAGGGTATGGAGAGGAAGAAGAAGAGGCTGGTTATTACCATCACAAGAGCAAGGACCCCGAGCTCCTCGAAGACTAGATAATGTCAAGGTCTAAATCTTACCCTTCAGTGGATGTAGAGATGCAGTTGAATATTTGGAGTAGGAAGAAAAGGTTGAAAAGGTGTTTGATTATTATGGATATATAAAAGTTGTAAAGGTCTAACTTTCTACACTTGAGTTCGCTAGGTAAGCCACAATGTGGTAGAAAATTTTGAATGTAGCTAGAGCAAGAGATGTGAGAGGTATGATCTATTGATGACTATGTGAGAGAGTTCTAGATAATAATGATCCGAGCCGATGTGGAAGAACCAGAGGCCTATATAGTATCAAGGTTCATTTTTTGGCTCAAATATGAGATTCGCAACATTGTGGAAGTGCAAAGGTTTTATACCTTAGAAGAAGCAATTAAGATAGCATAGAGGATCAAAAAGCAAAGGAGAAGTGCTCTGAGCCAACCTAGGCTAATATTCTCCCCAACTTCTATTTCGTATCGACCTATTTAAGTCGAACCAAAGATGATAAGGATCGAAGCAGTGGATCTCAAAAACCTAAAATGGGTTGAATGGGTATAGTGGATAGGAAGTGAGATGTATGGGTTTTGATGGTGAATGTGAATGGATATCACGCACTAAGATACAAACACCATCAAGGGTTTGAGCTCAAAATAGGATTCAATACAACTTATGAACACTAAATATTGCTCAAGATTCAAATGAAGGTTAGATGCAACTCACTAACCAGTTCAAATAAAGGGTTTCACCACAATCTTAAGGTCAAGATCGATAAGAACGTGGGAGAGATTAAAAGCTTAATCTATACTCGATAATTCAACAAATGCTAGCTTAAGAATAGCCTTGCTCAAAAAGGAAAAGATTCAAAAAATGTAAGGATGTACCTTTGTTTAATTTCGTATACATGTTGTCCTCTCTGATGTTTATGGATGATGTTATTTATAGCAAGTCCCTAAACCCTAGTGGTCATATTGTAAATAATACACAAGGCCTTAAACCTTAAAGAATTGGGCCTATAAATAAAATAGAGGAAAACATGTACAAGCATATAAAACTATGCATTTTACAAAGGGGAGTCGGCATGTAGTCATTCGGCATGTCTTGGAAGGAGTAGTATTCGAACTGGATGAGGTCGACAGTTAGATGTACAAGTTCAAGAAGGAGTCCCCAAAGTCTTGCAGTGTTTAGCTAAGACATCAAAAAGGTCGGCTCTTAATTACTAAGTTCTAGAATCGGTCGACATGTGTCTTTCGGTGTTGTGCCGAGTGGTTATTTAGTCTTGAGTACTCGGCCTTATGGTATCTCAACACCTTGACTGACGATAAACTTGATGCCAAGAGTTTATCTTCCTTCCTCTCATCCATCTGGCTTCAGTTTGACCTCGACAAGCATTGATAGGCCTTGACTTCAGATAGGACTGCCTTAGCTTAGATATAGTGGGAGGCAGATTCCCATCATTATTGCGGATCTGAAAGGAAGTCGTCCTTGATGTTAAGTGTTGAGCAAGGGCCAAGACGCCAAATAAGCTCCTTCTCCCTTTTTGCTTTACCATAGGTGTTAAGTGTCTCTAGATTTTCTCAATGCTCATCAAGGTTAAGAGATAACTCTTCCCATCCTTCCGAACAGTGTAGGTGTTGAGGAATCCATCATGGATCACTTTCCAATCGAACTCCCATAGTTGGCCAAGAAGTAAATTTATGGCATTCATTGGGATCACATCGAAGTCAATCTCTTCCTCATACTACCTTGCGTTGAATGCAATCCGAGCTCGCTTATGCATATGGACCATACCTTTGTCATTAAACCACTTCAATCCATAAGGTAAGTAGTGCTGGTAGGTCGACAATTTCATCTTTTCTACTAATTTAGCAGAAACGATATTGGTGCAACTTCCTCCATCGACAATTAGGGAACAGGTCTTCCCGTTCACTAGACACCACATATGAAATAAATTTTCCCTTTGTCCGAGATCTACCTTCCGATCGACTAGTCTATTCATCAATGATATGAGTTCATCTAGATTTTTGGCATAAACATCTTCTTTGATCAATTCATCTTTCGAGCTCTTATTACTCTGACTCTCTATTTGTACGTTAGGTCCTTCACCTTTCAAGACCATAATCTTCTTATTTGGATACTAAGAAGCAATGTGTCCGTAGCTTAAGCACTTGAAGCACTTCACTTCTCGAGTCTTATTGCCAGGTGCCTTCTCTTTCTCGATAATCTTTTTCTTAGCATGGACAAGTTAACTAGGCTCTCCTTTCTTTATCTTCTTTTCATGCCTTCTCTTGGCATACCTCTCAGGCTCAAGGCTACCTTGTTGAGGTCAGCTAATCAACCAATGATGCCTCCCTCTCCTCTATCTCTTTACTCTTAATGCCAAATTAATTAGCTTTTCTAGAGAGCTAAACGGCTGCAATTCAACTATGTTGGCAATATCATCTCGGAGTCCACTTAGGAACCTAGCAATGGTGTGGTCCTATGGCTCAGAAATCTCACATCTCGTCATTAGGGTTTTAAACTCTTGTAAGTACTCATCAATAGTTTTTTGACCTTGTCTCAAGTGTTGGAATGCATGGAGCATCTCTTGCTTGAAGTAGGTCGGCACAAAGCGTTGATTCATCAATCGCTTCATAAGCCTTTAAGTTTTGATCAACTCTTTGCCTTTATCATCTCGCTTGGCAACTAATTTATCCCACCAAAGGCTTGCATATTCAACAAGTGATAATGAAGCCAACTTAACCTTTGTTCGATCATCACACTCATAGCACTTAAACAACTTCTCGACTCGGGGAACCCAGTCAAGGAATTCTTTACGTTGACTACTTCGACTGAAGGTCAGCAATTTCAGCTTGACATTGTCAAGTCTTCGACTAGGTGCTCAAGGTTCATCCCTTACATTCCAAGCTAGTCGATTCACCTTGGTTTGACCACTTCTATTAAAGTTCTGCTCAGCATTATCTCTTCTTAGCCTCAATTCTCTTCTCTAGGCTCCTTAGTTTGCTTCAGAGTCAACACTCCTTTCATTTCTTCTTCTCGGCTCAAGTCGATTTTCTCTCCTTCTAGGCTCAACAACTCTTCTCCGCTGTCGCTCATCATGATCAAGTTCATTAAAGCCACTCTTACTAGTAAGTGTTTGTTCCCTTCTTTCCTCTTGGCCATCAAGTCTATAGCCTCTGACTAATCTAGTAAGTTCTCGAATAGAGTTAATCAGATTTTGAATTCGATACTCTAAGTTATCAATACGTCCTCTCAAACTTCCATAAGGGCTATCACTAGTGCTAATGACACTATCCTCCAACATTTTTTTTTGTTTATATAGTAATTTTCCAAAAAAATGAAAAAACAACAAAACACAATTGCAGTAACCTAGAAACAACCACTATTCAACTTCTACAGCTACTAGTACTGACAAACACGACTAGTACGAATAGTACGCTACACTATAAAACAATGATTAACAGAGATGTACAAAACACGAATCGAACTCTGAAGAACACTAACATACGTGTCTCCTTAATGCTCTGATATCAATATGATAGGGATCGAAGCAACGGATCTCGAAAACCTAGAATGGTCGAATAGGTTTAATGGATAGGAAGTGAGATGGTTAGGTTTCGACGGTGAATTTGAATGGATATCACACACCATGACATAAACAATATCAAGGGTTTAAGCTTGAAATAGGGTTCGATACAACTCATGAACATTAAATGTTGCTTGAGATCCAGATGAAGATTAGATGCAACTTACTAATCGGTTCAAATGAAGGGGTTCACCATAATCTTAAGGTCAAGATCGATAAGAATGCCGGAGAGATTAAAGAGCTTAATCTACTCAATAATCCAAAAAATGCTAGCTCAAGAGTAGCCTTTCTCAAAAAGGAAAAGATTCCAAAAACATAGGGATGTACCTTTGTTTAATTTTGTATATATTGTCTTCTTCTCTGATGTTTACGAATGTTGCTATTTATAGCAAGTTCCTAAACCCTAGTGGCAAAACTGTAAATAATGCATAAGGCCTTTAACGCTAAAGAATCGAGCCTATAAATAAAATAAAGGAAAACATGTGTAAGCATACAAAACTGTGCGGTTTACAAAGGGGAGTTGGCATGCAGTCATTCGGCATATCCTGGAAGGAGTAGTATCTGAACTGGATGGGGTTGGCAATTAGATGTATGGGTTCGGGAATGAGTCATTGAAGTCTTACAGTGTTTGGTTGAGATACGAGAAATTTGACCTATAATTGCTGAGTTTTAGAATCGATTGACACGAGTCTCTCAACGCTATGCCGAGTGGTTTTTTGGTCTTAAGTACTTGGCCTTGTGGTATCTCGACACCTCGGTTGATGACAGACTTAATGTCGAGAGTTCATCTTCTTCCCTCTCATCCTTTGAGCTTCAATTTAGCCTTAGCAAGCATTGATAGGCCTTGACTTCGGGCAGGCCTACCTCAACTTTTGATTCCCATCATTGAGGTCATACCAAGCCAAGGAAAGGAATGATTAATCTGATGGTAGTCAAGTAGGTTAGTAAGGCCGTACAGGATAGTTGAGCCAAACTGAGCCTAAGCTGACCCCAAGAACATATTAGAGAGGATAGACCTCCAAATGAAAGTCTAGTAAGGTGAAGTACTTTAAATACTTAAGCTTCAAACATATGGTTGCTGAGTGTCCATATCACTACTTGAGGAGGCTAGTCGTAACGGTCGCCGTATACTGTACAAAAAACAGTAGATTGAATTCCATTAAAATCAACAACCCTTTATGTGATACACAAGGCTATAGCTACGACTAACAACCAAGAGTTGCGTAGATGTAAGTAATATTAGTTCATGATAATAATAACAAATTAAAGAAATATAAAACACGATCTATTTATATAGAAATTTACGGATAAAAAGTCTATAATACTTCTTAACTCAAACTGATATCATTTCATTACATAGTAAGATTCATAATCTAAATACACTATCATGAGTACACTCCGATTGCGTCTTACTCCTACATCAACCCCCTGATGTATAGCTAACCTCAGGCATGCAGCAGCCTGACTCCACAAACAACTTGGCCTGTGAAAGTAAATTATAAGGGTATAAGCCAACTAGCTCAGTGAGATAATCCGCTCAACCATACAATAATCAAGTTATACATTAATTAAATTTAATCAAATTAATACATGTCAATCAGTATGCCAAACAAATACATGTAAGTGATCTAGTACTGCATGCAACTCAAATTTAATGCCCTCTGAAGTTAGGTTTGGAGATGCTTTGCTATAGTTAGATCCGGGTATCATACTAGAACTTAACTTATAACGAAACTCCGTGTTTCATATTTAAAATGTAATAGTATATCCATTCTCAATTTTATCAAAAATGAGTTCTATATATGATTGTGAGTAGATCACGCAGCCCTCACTCACCCCTAAACGGAGGCCTCTAGACTCGATCCTTAGCCAGGCTGTTGGTGCCTTTAATGTTTAGTGATCCCGCAGGCTAAGGTATGTGCACCATATGAAATCTATAACAATCTAATAATCAACCTACGTATGGCATCTTACTACCTCCATGTAATGTGACAGCCAAAATTAGTTTTGCGATGTATGATTATGCATATTTCAAGTTAACTTTTTCAAGTCGAATAAAACTAGGTCTTATTATTCAGTGATCAACAAGGTCACAAACAATCAATTCTTAGGGAATCTACTATGCAACAATTAATACGTTATTGTACTTTAAAGTAAATTCACCATTAACAAACAGTTATCATACATAAGCATAACCTAACTTTATACAACATTCAATTATTAATCATAATTTATATTCGCTAATTACAAATACAAACAAGTATGGGATCATTAGGAAAAACTCACTCAGTCATAATCAACTTAGGGGTTGTAATAATTCGATGGTAGCTTAGGGTCAAGGTCAAGATCCCCTAAGAATAAAGAATATAGAAAATTGTAAGTTTGAGAATTTTAAACTAAACTAGTATCGTAATTTGCACTGTTTACTTCACTTAGTTATATAAAATTGTCAATTCGAGCTTTTTATCAAATCGCATATAACTTTTTCGTTTTAACTTGAATCGTTATGAACTTATAGTCTATTTTAATTATTTTCGAGCGTATTCTCTCACAGCGAGATCCATTTTGAACATTATGACTCACAGGTTGGACTATGATATAAAAATATCACAAAATTTATTATTTTAATTTTAAAAGTTATAAAACATTAATTTAAGATTTTTCTTAATATATTTACAATTTAATAATTACTTAAATCGTATAAGTGATAATTTTATTATTTTAAGCGTATTTTACCTTAATTACTTATTTTTACCTATTTTTGAGATTTTAGAACTATTAATTCAATTTTTTTTCTAATTTATTAATTTTCTTGCATTTTACGATATACATATATAAATACTTATTATTATATTTTATTAATTTTTATAATTTACTTAACTATTAATTCTTTCTCCTAATTTACGGTACTCTTATACATAAACATATTTATTAACTTACTTTATTTATTAAATTAATATTATCGTATATTATGTATACTTATTTAATTATACGTGTATTTTTACATCATATATGTACATTTATATGTATATTATACTTTATGTGGTAAATTATTCTAACTTTAATTATATATTATATACTATACGTATAAGTATAATATAGATGTATTTATATTTTATATATACATACATACTTTTATACATGTACACATATACATATATATAATATAAAATACTATGTTTATATGTACATATATACTATCACACCACCTTTATATACATGAATATACATACATGAATACATAAATTCAAGAATACCTAATACATGTATAAATATAATATACCAAATACTAATCATCCATACATATATATATTCGTGTACATACATACACACATACATATATATATATATATATCCAAATAGTGAAAATTCTAAATCTCTACTATATGTATTTTTATTTATACATACATATATATACATATATCGTATGTTCTACATAATAATGTATATATACATGTCCCTATACATATATTTATAGACAATTGAAAAAAAATACACATATATATTTATCTACTTATGCATACATATATGTATATGTAACAAAATACTTAGTACATACATGCACATATAATATACAAAGAAATTAAACATACACTTACGTAGTTTGTTTAATAATTTGGAATAATATTTTGTCCTTCTTCTTCTTCTTCTTCTTAGTTCTTGGTTTTCTTTTTGTTTTGCTTTCTTTTTCTTCTTCTTTTCCTTTTTCTCTTTATGTGTTTGGTTTGGTTTCTAATTTCTTTTTTTTTTAGATTTTAATCTTCCAGCTCTAGATGTGTGCAGCAAATGTGATTTAAGAAACAAATGAAAAAAAAGAAAGAAAAATAATCTAACCTAATCTCTTCATTAAATTGGATAAGACATATTTCTTAATTATCTTGTCCTTTGTCCTTTAATCTGTGACACTTGTAATTTATATTTGTGCTCATGGGCTGCTAAACACGTAGCTAAAAATCATGTGGGAGAAAAGGAAAAAAATAGAAGAGGAAAAGAAAAGAAGAAAAAAGAAAGGAAAGAAAATAAAGAAAATAGAAGAAAAAGGAAATTAGAAATAATTATATGTAATTTTTCTAAACATAAAAATCATAAAAATAATAAGTATAAATAAATTTTGGAATTTTATGAAAATTTATCAATTTAATCAGTACCCGTTACAATTATAATTTTTACGAGTTATTTTAGCGTTTTTGTTAAAAGTTTTACGCAATTACATGATTTAGTCGATAATTGTAATTGATTACGATTATATCACTATTGGGTGATATTTAATTATTTTATAAGCTTAAAGTTATAGTTTTAAGGTTTCGATCAAGTTCGGGTTCGATTTTAAGTAATTGTGCATAGATCAGATTTAGGGTTTTTGGTACACAATTTAGGTTTCGATCAATTTCTAGGGTTTTTATTATTGATACTATATTTGATTTATTAAATTTCATAATCGTTACTAGTCTTATCGGCTCATAACATAGTTTAGGATACTTGGACTTAAATTAGGGTTCAGACTACTGATTTTATAGGGTGTACAATCCAAACCGACGTATCATGGTGCTCTGAAGAGATGTAGTAGATAGCACCAATGAGAGTAAGCTTGAAGAAGAGAAGGATGTTGGAAAAGCTGAAGTCAAAGAGGAAGAGAAGGCCTCTATCTATGTTAACCAAGGAGAAGTAATGACCCTAGTCTTGAGATGAGTATTAAGTTCCTTGCCAAACTCTAAAGAAGATTAGAGATAAAATTTATTCCATACAAAATTTACTATTAAGGGCAAATTATGCACGACCATTGTGGATAGAGAAAGTTGTACAAATGTTGTCGTAGAATCCTTTGTATAAAGGTTAGGATTATTGACCTCTAAGCATTCCCGACCTTATAAGTTATATTGGCTTCATGATAAGGGTGCTTTGTACGTAACTAAACAAGTAACCATACTGTTTAGTGTTGGAAATATGTACAAGGATGAGGTAGTGTATGATGTCATCCCCATGGGAGCATTACATATGTTACTTAGATGATCTTGGTTGTTTAACCAACATGTTACTCATAATAGATATAAGAACACCTATGTCTTTATTAAGGATGGATGGAAGATTGTGTTGCAGCCCATGACCCCATCCCATGTAAATGAGATTCATAATCAATTCACCCAAGCTAGTAAGAAGATGGCCTTTGTGATGAGCCAAAGAGAGCTCTAAGTCACTGAGAAAGCTGAAGAGCCTATGTTTCTATTCATTAGAAGATTGTTGGAGATAAGAGATCTAAAGCATATTCTAGATGAAATTCAAGGGTGATTGATGAGTTTTTCGACCTGTTCCTTGAAGAACTACCTAGGAGACTATTTGCATCAGCCCTTGTGTTGTACCAGCCCTATATGTCTTAAAGAAGGATGGTTCGTGGCATATTTGCACCGACAGTTAAGCGATTCATTAAATCATTGTTAAATATAGATACCTAATACCAAGGCTTGATGACATGTTGGATGAGCTCCATGGTGCAAAAATATTCTCAAAGATTGATCTACAAAGTGGCTACCACCAAATTCACATGAGATTAGGTAATGAGTGGAAGACTACCTTCATGACTAGGCATGGTCTCAATGAATGGTTGGTTATATCATTTGGACTTACTAATGTAACAAACACATTCATGAGGTTAATGAACCATGTGATGCGCCATCTACTTGGAAGATGTATGTCCATATACTTTGATGACATATTAGTATACATTGCCAATCTGAATAACCATGTTCAACATCTCTGAGTAGTATTTAACATTTTACAAATCAAGAAGTTATATGGGATTTTGAACAAGTATAAGTTCTACCAAGATGAGGTGATTTTTTTTGGGTTTATAGTGTTAAGGGAAGGAATCTAAG
The DNA here is from genome assembly GCA_024138015.1 of Lumnitzera littorea. NCBI lineage: Eukaryota > Viridiplantae > Streptophyta > Magnoliopsida > Myrtales > Combretaceae > Lumnitzera > Lumnitzera littorea. The sequence goes on from JAMXBB010000008.1 coordinate 56,449,566, forward strand.
CAAATGAAGAGAAGATCTAAGCTATCTTAGAATAGCCAATGTTGAAAAATGTCATGGAAGTTCGAAGTTTTCATAGCCTAACTTCTTTTTATAGGTGATCCATTAAAAACTTTAGTACCATAAGTACCCCCTTGATCAAGCTGATAAAGAAGAGTGATGGGCTTAGATGGAATGACCAAGCTAAACAAAGCTTTAGAGAGATTAAGGAGAAGCTCACCTCTACCCTTATCCTATCACTACTAGATTTTGACAAACCCTTTGAATTGGAATGTGATGCATCAAGAGTTAGAATTGTTACCATCCTGATGCAGGAGCGACGACCCATCGCATACCACAATGAGAAGCTTAGTGGTGCTGCCGTAAACTATTCTATGTAAGAGAAAGAATTACACTCTCTTTTCTAAGTCCTTACTATTTGGCAACACTATTTGTTACCACAAGAATTTGTTATTTATACAAACCATGAGTCTTTGAAGCATCTTGTAAGTTAGAACAAACTCTCGAAGAGGCAAGCCAAGTGGTTGGAGTTCATGGAAGGATTTTCGTACATGATCTGATAAAAGAAAGGAAGCACAAACGAGATTGCCGATGCTTTGTCACGTTGGCAAACCTTATTGACTACCTTACAGACAAAATTATTGGGATTCTCCCTCATCACTAAGCAATATTGATAAGGATCGAAGAGCGGATCTCAAAAACCTAGAATGGGTCGAATGGGTTTAATGGACAAGAAGTGAGATTGGTAGGTTTTGACAGTGAATGTGAATGGATATCACACACTAAGATACAAACACTATCAAGGTTTGAGCTCGAAATAGGGTTCAATACCATTCACAAACACTAAATGTCACTTAGGATTCAAATGAAGGTTAGATGCAACTCACTAACGGGTTTAAATGAAGGGGTTCACCACAATCTTTAAGGTCAAGATTAATAAGAATGCAAGAGATATTAAAGAGTTTAATCTATATTCGATAATTCGGCAAATGCTAGCTCAAGAGTAGCCTTGCTAAGAAAGGAAAAGATTCCAAAAACGTAGGGATGTACCTCTATTTAATTTCATATATATTATCATCTTCTCTGATGTTTATGGATGTTGCTATTTATAGCAAGTCCCTAATCCCTAATGGCAAAACTATAAGTAATGCACAAGTCCTTAAACTTTAAAGAATTGAGCCTATAAATATAATAAAGGAAAACATGTACAAATATACAAAATTGTGCATTTTATAAAGGGGAGTTAACGTATAGTCATTCAGCATATCTTGGAAGGAGTAGTATCTAAACTGGATGAGGTCGGCAATCAGATATATGAGCTCGGGAAGGAGTCCCTGAAGTCTTACAGCGTTTAGCTGAGATACTAGAAAGGTTGGCCCATAATTGCTAAATTTTAGAATTAGTCGGCATGAGTCTTTCGGAACTGTGCTGAGTGGTTCTTTGGTCTTAAGTACTCGATCTTGTGGTATCTCAGCACTTCGGCTGACAATAGACTTAATGCCAGGAGTTTATCTTCCTCCCTCACATTTTTTTGGCTTTGGTTCAGCCTCGGCAAGCATTGATAGGCCTCAGCTTTAGACAGGTCTTCCTTGGCTTGGATATTGTCGGAAGTCGATTCCCATCAGGTATAGTCATGATCTTCATTTCAGCTATATCCTAAAGCAATGCAGAGATGATATTGTTGTTGGAGGATACTATGTCAAGGGTGGTTATCTCTTTAAGGAAAGAAGGTTGTGCATTTCAAGCTATTCCATACATAAGCTGTTGGTCAAGGATGCTTATAGTGGTGGATTATTTGATCAATTTAGAGAGATCAAGACAACCAATCTGTTGAAGAAAAACTTTCACTATCCTAGTTTAACCAAGGATGTCCACAAGATAGTTGGTAATTTAGAAGTATATAATCGAGCTAAAGGGATGAGAGATCCATGAAGAATATATGCCCCTGCCAACAGCAACCTTGCCATGGGTCGATCTCAGCAAAACTTTGTCCTAAGGTTACCTTAAACATCAAGAGGGAAATATTCTATATTTGTTGTAGTTGACTACTTCAACAAAATGGCATACTTCATTTAGTGCCATCAAACTAATGATACTTTATATATTGTTGATTTATTTTTTCAAGAAGTTGTCTGACTACATGAAGTACTAAAGACCATTGTTTCAAATTGGGGTAAAAAATTCTTGAGCTATTTCTAGAAGACTTTATGGAGGAGACTTAGAACCAAATTTGTGTTTAGCTCTAGTAGCTACCCTCAAACTAATGGCCAAACAATAGTGGTGAATAAGATGCTAACCAACTTACTCAAAGCTATCGTAGGAAAGAACTTGAGGCATTGAGTTATGTGTCTACCAGTTGTGGAATTCACATACAACCAAACTATACACAGCACTATTGGGAAGACATTGTTCAAGGTCATCTATGGCCTTAACCCCACTATCCCCTTAGATATGATTGGTATCCCAATAGCTGTTGAAGAGTGTTAATATGAAGTTCATCATGCTTAAGAATTGCAAGAGCTACATAAGTCTATAATTAGGAAGATCGCTAAGTTCAATCAAAGACAATAAGAGATTAGTAGCCAAGGTCGCTAAGCTATTTCCTCCTAGCTAGAAAGCTTAGTAAGGATACACCTCACCTAAGAGCAATTCTCGCACTTAAGATAAAGCAAGTTATCTCCTCGAGTTGATGGTCTATTCAAGGTCCTGAAGAACATCAACCACAACACTTACCAAATCGAGCTACTTGATGACTATGGTATGATATGTAGTGAGTCTTGAAAAACCACAAATGAGGTCTTCGTGGTTCAAATGAGAACGATGAACAAGAAGTGAAAATGGGGTTTTAAAGGCAAATGTATATGATATCACGCACCAAGACACAAACACAATTAGTGGCTAAGTTCAAAATAAGGTTTAATACGACTTACGAACATTAAATGTCACTCAAGTTGAAACAAGAAGTTAGATGCAACTCCATAACTTGCTCAAATGAAAGGTTCACTACAATTTTAAGGTTAAGATTGATAAAAACATAAGATAAATTAAAGAGTAAAGCACAATTAATAATCTAGAAAAAGGCAAGCTCTAAGAGCTCAATAGTATCATTACTCAAAAAGGAATGTTCAAGTGTATTCAATGTCTAAATATTCTTCCAATCCTATCTAATCTATCCAACTTGTCTGCTAATTACAAATATTACTATTTATAACAAATCCTAAAAGCCTTAATGGAAAAACTATAAATAATATATAAGGACTTAAACCATAAAGAATGGGCCCATAATTAAAATAAAGAAAATATACACAAAAATACGAAATTGTGCATTTAATAGAAGAAGTTAGCATGCAATCATTGGGGTTCTCCTAGAAAGAGCAGGATCTGAACTGGGTGAGGTTAATAACTAGATGTCTAGGTTTAGGTAGGAACCCTTGAAGCCTTGCAATTCTTAGTTGAGGTACTTGAAATGCCAGCCTATAGTTGTCGAGTTCTATAGTTAGTCGGCACTAATCTCTCCATGCTGTACCAAGTGGATGTTTAGTCTTAAGGCTTCGACTGTGTAATCTCTCAGCTTCTTGGCAGATGACAAACCTGATGCCAAGGGGCTCCTTTTCTTCCTCTTGGCCTTCTAGTATCAACTCGACCTCAACAAGAGTTTATTAGCCTCGGCTTTGAATAGTTTGGCCTTGAGTTAGAGCAACTTAGCTTCAGTTTCGGACAGGTCGATGTCATCTTTGGCAAGTCAGCTTTGTCTTGGAGATAGTCGCAAGCTAATTCCTATCATTACTATAAGTCCAAAAAGAAGTTGTCCTCGACATTAAATAATGAGCATGGGCCGGGATGCTAAACAAACTTCTCTTCCCTGTAGGTGCTGAGTTGCTTCGAATTTCCTCAACACTCATGGAGGTCAAGCAATAGCTCTTCCCATCCTTCCAAATTGTGTAAGTGTTAAGGAAGCCATTGTAAATCACTTTTCCATCATACTCCTTTGGTCGGTCAAGCAGTAAATTTACTACATTCATAGGTACTGCATCAAAGTCAATCTCATCCTTGTATTGCCTAGCCTTGAATGCTATTCGAGCTCTCTTATGCACATGGACCATACCCTTATCATTAAGCCACTTTAATCCATAAGGTCGAGGATGCGGGTAGGTTAGCATCTCCATCTTCTCTACTAGCTCGGCAAAAATGATGTTGGTGCAGCTTCCTCTATCAACTACTAGGGAACGGGTCGAATATGAAATAAATTTTCCCTTTGTTGAGGATCTACTTTCAAGTTGACTTATCATGAATAAGAGTTCATCCAGATTATTAGCATAGACATTTTCTTCTATCAGCTCATCTCCTGAACTCTTGCTACTCTGACTCTCTACTTAAGCTTCGGGTCTTTCACCCTTCAAGCTCATGACCCTTTTATTTGGATATTGAGAAGTAATATGCTCGTAGCGTAAGCACTTAAAGCATTTAACTTCTTGGGCCTTGGTGCCGGATACCTTTTCCTTCTCTACCTTCTTTGTCTTGGCCTGATCAAGTCAGGTAGACTCATCTCTCTCCATCTTCTTCTCTAGCCTTCTCTCAGCATACTTTTCAAGCTCAAGGTTGATTAGTTGAGGTCGATTAGTCTACCTCTAGTGCTTCCTCCTCCTCTATCTTTCCTCCCTTAATGTCAGATTGATCGGCTCATCTAATGAGTTGAATGGCTGTAATTCCACTATGTCAACAATGTCATCCTAAAGTCTACTTAAGAACCTAACAATAGTGCGGTCTTATAGCTCAACGATCTCACATCTAGTCATTAAGGTCTCACACTCTTGTAAGTACTCTTTAACAATGTTTTGACCTTACCTTAGGTGCTAAAAAGCATGGAGCATCTCTTGCTTGAAGTAGGTCAGCACAAAGCGTTGATTCATCAAATGCTTCGTAAGCCTCCAAATTTTGTTTGACTCTTCTCCTTCACCATCTTGCTTGGCAACTAATTTATCCCATCAAAGATTAGAATACTTAATAAGGGATAACGAAGCTAGCTTCACCATGGTTTGATCATCATACTCATAGCATTCAAAAAACTTCTCTACTCGGGGAATCTAATCAAGGAACTCTACAAGTTGGTAGCTACCATTGAAAGTCGGCAGCTTAAGCTTGATGTTATTGACTCCCCAACTATGTGCTCAAGGTTCATCTCATGCATTCCTAGCTTTTACCTCGGATTTGCTACTTCTATTGAAGCTTTGCTTAGCCATATTTCTTCTTGACCTTGGCTCTCTTCTTTGAGCTCCTAGGTTCTCGGCATTAACACTTTTATCATTGCTTCTTCTTGACTTAGGTTAGTTTTCATGTCTTCTTTGCTCGACAGCTCTTCTCGACTATCGCTCATCATTATCATGCTCATTGGAACCACTTTTACTGGTAGGTGTTCATGGTTGGCGTTTGTTCCCTTCTTTCATCTCGACCAACATGTCTACGACCTCTAACTAAACTAGTAAGCTTCTAGATATAATCAGTGAGATTCTCAACCTGATATTTCAAGTTATCAATATGTCTCCTCAAGCTTCCATGATGGCTATCTCCACTATTATTAACATTATCTTCAAACATTCTTGTCTGTATAATGATATTTAGGGAAAATTTGATCAGTATAATTTACAATAAAACATAACTCAATAGCTACCACGACTGATAAACACATCTATAGCAACTAGAATCAACTACTAAAATGACTACTACTCGACTTAACAGCAACACAATACTACGACTATTAAGAAAATGAATAACACTTTACACTACAGAACAATAACTAACAGATGTTTAAGCGATGAAGCAAACTTTGATGAACACTGTATGCGTCTCCCCAAAGTGCTTTAATACTAAGATGATACGTAGTGGGTCTTGAAAAACCACGAATAAGGTACTCGGGGTTCAAATGAGAACAATGAGCAAAAAGTGAAAATGGGGTTTTAATGGCAAATGTGTATAGATATCACACACTAAGACACAAACACAATCAATGGTTGAGTTTAAAATGGGGTTCGATACGACTTATGACACTAAATGTCACTCGGGTTTCAAATGAGAGGTTAGATGAGACTTGTTAACTTGTCTAAATGAAGGGTTTACCATAATCTTAAGGTCAGGATTGATAAGAACATGAGAGAGATTAAAGAGCAAAACACACTCAATAATTTGGAAAAAGGCAAGCTGTACGAGCTCAATAGTATCCTTACTAAAAAAGGAATGTTCAAGTGTATCCAATGTTTGAATATTCTTCCAATCCTATCCAATTTATCCATTAATTAAAAATGTTGCTATTTATGGCAAATCCTAAAAGCCTTAGTGAAAAAATTGTAAATAATATACAAGGCTTTAAACCTTAAAGAATAAACCTACAATTAAAATAAAGAAAATATTCACAATAAATACAAAACTTTGCGTTTAACAAAAGAAGTCAAGATGCAATCATTCGAGTTCTCCTAAAAGGAGTAGGACCTGAACTAAATGAGGTCAGCAACTAGATGTTAGGGTCTAGGTAGGAACCCTTAATGTCCTACATTGCATGGTTGAGAAATCAGAATGGTAGGCTCACAGTTGCCGAGTTCTATGGTTAGTCAGTACTAATCTCTCCTTGCCATGTCGAGTGGATATTTGGCCTTGAGGCCTCGGTTGTATGATCTCTTAGCTTCTTGGTAAACGATAGACTAGATGCTGAGTGGCTCCTCTTCTTCCTCTTAGCCTTCTAGTATCAACTCGGCCTCAACAAGAGTTAATCAACCTTGACTTCGAACAGCTTAGCCTCGGGTTAGAGCAAGTCTACTTTAGTTTTGAATAGGTTTGTATCGGCTTGGAGATAGTCGCAAGCTTATTCCTATCATGGTATCTCTCCCACTTTCAATCTGTCCAACCTGATTCCTCACCAACTAGCAAAAGACCCCATGTGTCTCCTTGAAGAAGAGCTAAAGACCATTTTAGATTTGAGGATAAATCTTTCTAACCCACAGGTAGATGAGAGGAATCAACCACTTAGACTGATCACATAAAGCCGAATTAGAAGACTTCAAGGACTCACTCGAAGAATACTAGCTCAAAGCCTTATCTGAGATGGAAATTCCTATCCTAACCTCTATGTTTCCTTTTTCTACTAACTTAACTACTAAACCTTCACGTACAATAGACCTACCAAACAGCTGTATTATAACAAAATATTTGAGCAAACAGTCTTAAGACTATCTAAGCCAAGCTCTTGAATCGTCAATAGATGTCAGACCTTAACCCCATTGACTAATCAACAGCGGACTAACTAAGCCTCGACCTGATCCAAATCAAGTCGACCCTTCACTGCAAATTCTTTTTCTCATCTTCTTTGTACCATATTTCTAACTTCCAACCACTGATCGACACATGTCTTCTGGCACAACATTCCAAAAGGATTCACACTTTTCCATACTAAATATTCTTTATCTCTTTTACCCTTTTCTGTATATATTATGAACTTAAAACCCTTTTGTCTTTTCATACATGTAAAGTAACTTTAGTTAATAGATATATAAACCCCCACTTAATTGTATGCAGACAATCAATCATCAATACCAAAATATTATTCAAGTTTCCTTTGAGGAACTATAGTGTTCTCATTACCCTTTAACTCTTATCTATCCCCTTTAGTAAGGAGCAATAGCGAGTGACCCTTCAGTTTGGACTGGTGTGTCATATTCGATGGATTGTAGGTTGTGTATAATCGATTGGTGTGTCATATCCAGTTCATAGTTACCCAAGCTTAGCTAACCGTTTCCTTTATTTTCTTTTATGCTTGCTTTGTTGTGGTGTTTCTTTGCTTTGCTAGCCTTTTCCTTTGTTTTCTTTTCTACTCGCTTTGTTGTGGTGTTTCTTTATTTGTTCAACCCCGAAGACGCATCATTTGATTATTTGGTTATGTTGGCGTTAAACAAGTATGGCTTATCCCAAAAATAAATTTTAACATCATGCAAAAAAAATTTCTTTCTTTGATAGACATACTATAAGGAATAATTTTTCTAACCAAATAATTCACAATATTAGCATACCAAGTTAATTCATGGATATCTACCACATGCAATTGTTTATCAAGAAACACTGCATTAATTGGTGAATCTTTACAATCATGTTCTAAACAAGATAAATGATTGGCCACTAAATTTTCATAATCTTTTCTTTCTTTAATTTCAACATCAAATTCTTGTAGTAGAAAAATCCAATGAATTAACCTAGGTTTAGGATCAGTCTTAATAAGGAGATAATTAAGGGCAACATGATTGGTATATACTTTGACTTTATAACCAATTAAATAAGGTTACAACTTATCAAAAGAAAATATGATAGCTAAAAGTTCTTTTTCAGTGATGGCATAATTCTTTTAGGCCTCATTGGTTCTACTAGCATAATATATAACTACGAATAACTTAACTTGCCTTTGCCATAATACAGCTCCAACAACGAAATCAATTGCATCATATATGACCTCAAATGGAAGCTCCCAATCTAATGCAGCAATCACAGTGATGATGTATGCTTCTCTTACAATAAATTGAATGATAGCAAACATTCATCATTAAAATCAAAAAGAACATCCTTCAATAATAAATTGCGTAAAGGTTTAGAGATTTTAGAAAAGTCCTTGATAAATCTTCTATAGAAGCTAACATGCCTTAAAAAGCTCTTAACTCCTTTTACTAATGTAGATGGTAGCAACTTTTCAATAATCTCCACCTTTCCCTTATCAACTTCAATACCCCATGTAAGAATCTTTTGACCAAGTACAATTCCCTCTCTTATCATAAAATGACATTTTTCCTAGTTAAATACAAATGACAAATTTTTTAGATAAGCATTGAAAGATGTTATAAAGACAGAAAAATCTTCAACAAAAACCTCTATAAAATTTTCCATCATATTTAGAAAAATAGAAATGTAGTTAGTGCATTTGATAACTCTTATTTTAAATACACTTTACATGGTGATTTTATAGCATTTCCCTTATATTTTTTGTTGTTTTTAAGAAATCAATACTTAATTGAGTAAAATTTTGATTTCAATGTATTCTTGTATTGAAAAAAAAAAAGAAAATGAATCAATTTTTACTCAATTCAGAGTTCAAATGAATAAGTTATGAAGTTTTTAAGTGGGACACAAATAGCAAACACAACCGTATCCAACCAAGAGGCTATTATTAAAGAAAAAAAAATTTGGTAAGAAAGTTAGATAACTTGGCGACACAACCGTATCCCTAGGTCATGTCCATACAAAGGAGAAAGTAGCAATTTTTTTGTTAAAAGGTTGTATAACTTGAGGACAGAACTATATCCCCAAGCTATATCCCACCTAGGATTATTTTAGTGCCCAAAGTTAGTGAGTTACACAACCTAGGGACACAATTGTGTCTTAAGTTGTGTCTAATGATAAAAAAGGAAATTTCCTAATATATTATATAAGGACTTGTAAGGGTTTGGGGCGTAATTTTTCACATTGAACAACGAATAGACTTAAAGAGAAGAGAGGGAGGAAAAGGCGGAAGCATCAGCCAATTTCATGATTAAAGAGATCTCTCATCAATAAACAGGGTTTTTTGTGTTTTACTTCTTGATTTTATTATAACTTTCTTCTAATTTCATCATGATAGATTAAGATTATTGTATTTAGGATTGTAGATCCTAAGGTTTCATGTGACTATTGGACTTATTGATAATTTTTAAGAAAGTTTCTATCTTTCTTTATTCAATTATGTGTTTTTATTATTAATTAATATATCTAGAGTATTAATCTATGATATTATGCATAATGATTGAGAAATTACATGGGTAATGAGATCTTGGCATAATTGAAAAGAGTTATATGTGTACATAGAGATAAAATGCGTGATTATTCCAAAAAGTTGTTATTTTTGTATGGGAATTCATTGTACATTAATGTAATTCTAAATTGTATTATTAAGTAAAGAGATTCCAATAAATAATTTAAGGTTAGGGTTGATATGCTTGACAAATGTATTAACTTTAATTGTAAATCCCTTCGGTCAAGAATAATAGAGATAAAATTGAATAGATTTTTAGTGGTCACATGTTAAACACTAAGGGAAACAATTCCTAAATTTGTCATTTGCCTTCTTGAAGTCATTCTTAATTTTATCACTTCCTAATTACTTAATTGAGTCTTATAATTAGATTAGTTTGTTAATTTTAGTATTTTTAATTCATTCAACCCATCACCATTTTCCGATTATACAATAGAGCTAAGGTTAGTATTAATACTTAAGGTCTCTAAGGGATCGACTCAAACTCATATCTGCTATATTAGAATTTTATAGGTACACTTGCCTCGTATCATGTTTTTGGTACCGTTGCCATGGATTTCAATATTAAGAAAGTTTATAGCTTTGTTACTTTAACCATATTTTTCTTTATTTTTATTATTTTCTTACCTCTGTTGTTTTGAGTTGCAATTGATTCTCTCTTTTCTTTGTAATGTGTGACCCAAAGCAAACCTAAAGATTTGGTAGAGCTTAATTCTGATATTAAGAAAAAAAAAATCTTTTCTTTTTTCTTTTTATTTGTTTTGGCATAATTACTTGTTAGTAATACTTATTTTTTTAATTTGTATCTTAGATTATCTTTTCTTTGCATTTGCATAATTTATTTTATTGTATGTATGTTTGGAGTTTTAAAATTTTGTTTTGAATTGACTTAGTTGCTAAGATTAATATAAAGTATGGCTACTAGAATCAACGAGATAGCTATTGGAATGTTTCTTGTAGCAATCATATAGAACCTATATCCATGGATTATGGGGATATGTGTCGATATTGTAGGAATCATTATTATTCTTGTCAATGTTTTAATCTCAATACCTAACAGACACATTATTTGAATTTCCAAGAAGATTAACCAAAAGTGGAATCTCTAAAGAAAATTATTATAGATTACCTAGACAAATATGAAATTGAGGATCCTTGCACTTCTACTAACTCAGTCTATACCCAAACTGCTTTGCCATAGCAACCCAGTATACAGGTAGATGAGCAATCACTAGGAAGAACTATGGTAAAGTTTGCTAGTGAACATTGGGAGAAGTATGGCACGATTGATCTTAGTATCTTTGCCCTTTTATCACCTTCAACTACCTTATTATACCACTCTAGGTCATTAAAGAATGAGTCTTTTAACTACCTTTTAAAGAGTAGTCATTCATGACACATAGAAGACTTTTTGAGTAATGGAGAGAGTGACTTAGTGGTTGAACAAGAAAAGGTGTTGGAAAATCTAGACGATCTTATTATCCATGAATGTGAAGTAAAGTGTTTTGAGAGTATAAAGAAGTTATAGGAGAACACTGATGTGAGCATTAACTCCTATAATCTAGAAGTGCTTCATAACATAAGTAAAGAGTGTGAGAATCTTTTAAACTCAATTGATGACATTAAAGAGGTTGACAAACAAGTTAATGCAATTGATATAGAGCCCTCTTTATTTTCTTATTATGAATCTTTTGCAAGAGAAGCGGTACTTAAGATAATGCCTGGAGTTTCCAAGATGTGTTATCGAGTCTAAGGAGATAGCTATTGTTAAATTTTCTCCTATTGCCAAACCCACTATGAGTGATTTTAGGGGAACGAAGCTACACTTGAGTATATATTTGTTGAGAAAAGATCCTCCCATATCTTCTTTAGCTTTATGGAAATGAGATACTTTCCCATGGGACCTTAGTGGATGCAATTCAAGTTTTTGATTTTTTGGAGTAGTTCTAGTTTTAGTTTTAGTTTTCACTTTATTTTTCTTTGATGGATTTTATTTTCTTTGCAAGGTCTTTAGGAATTTAATGGATGGAATCTTGTAGCATGGCAATTTCAAGGAATTCAGTGTCAAAATACTTAAATGAGGGAAGCTTTAGCTTTCCTTTTATCCTTTATTTTTCTTTCTTTCCTCTCTTCACTTTTAATTTTTGTGCTTTAATTATTAATTGTACATTGAGGATAATGTACGTTATTAAGTGAAGGGCAGGGACATATATGAATTTATTACTATTTAAGATACCAATTTTTCACATTTGACCCAATTGATTTATAAGTTAACTTGCAATAAGCGATTAACAAGTGTTGGACTTTGAAGTGTATAATTAGGTTGAATCAATTATTTCATCTCAATCATTATTGATCATTATACTTTACTAGAATTGATTAGTGAAATCATTGGAGGGAAAAGTTATGAGTTATTTAGCTTAGGACTTTAAGACTTGAGATTAGAGTAACATCAATAGTTAAGAGTTAGTTATGATTATTTTTAAATTTTCTATAATATATATCTTTCTCTTGGAAATTTTTGGAGCCCTATAATCCTTAGCAAACAAACAAATGAAATTCATCTTTTGAGAAACCCTTGAAAAATTGCAATAATTGGAGGAAGAAAGTAATAATAAGTGCATGAATAGTAAAAAAAATGAAGATATAAATTAGTAAGGATTTGCCTTAGTCTACCAGAACAGCGAAGTTGAATCCCGCTACTAATGCCAATAAGATAAATTGGTAAGGATTCATCTTGGTCTGCTAGAAGAGTGAGGTTGAATCTTAATACCAATACTAATGCAAGTGTAAAATAAATAAATAAATAAATATTGGTATGGATTGGCTACAATCCCTCAAAAGAGCAAGGTTCTTTTCCACTACCAATATGAGGGTTAAGTCGGTATGGATCGATTTTGGTCCCTCAAAAGAGTGAGATACATTCCTACTACCAATACAACCATCATTTTAAACAAATTGTGCTTAAATAAAGTAAATTTAAAAACGTCCCAACAAAAGCATGAACTAGGGGGATGATTAGAGGATAAGTGCATGTAAAATGTGTTTATTTTGAATTATGGTGCTTGACTAGTTTAAAGAGAGAATTGTATACACTTTAGTCAAATGAACAAAATTTTATTGACTCTTTCCTAGTTAGTGTTGTTGGTGAATTTTAGGAGTTGGAAATATCTTGTAAAGAAAAGAAAATTACTTAGTACCGGGGCCAATCCGGTGCGATCACTTCGATGCTTAAGTCAGTAAGTAGGAATGAGGAAAGTAAAGTAAGTGGTTAAGATTTATAAGGGTCTCTTACAGAGTTTCCTTCCCATATTTATAAGAGACTGTCATATCTGAAGAAGCAATTATCGAAATGACTATTGAGACACATGGAAGCTTCTTGATTAGACATCTCCCCTAAAATGTATGGAGAGTAGGCAGTTATGTAATATAACCATTCTCATGATAACTGCTCTCACCATGAACATAAATTCAAATTAGAAACGGATCTATATCTATCGATGGAATGCTAAGAGTGTTAATTACTCAACAAGGTGCCAAGAGTATAGATTACCCGGCCTGTTGGCAACCTAATGGACGAGTAAGCAAAGTTATACCAACACTTGTCAAACCAGGTGGATGAAAATTGACTATCAACAGTTAGCAAGATGTTAAATTCAATTTCAAGTTTTGGAATCCTTAGCTAAATGAATTAGGTAAACTTTAACTTACATATATTAACTAGTGAACTCAAGTATTAAATATTATTAGAGCATTCAAATATAGTTGAGTGAAATTATAGAATTGTTAAGGGAAAATTTGATTGACTTTATTATTGCAAAATAATTGAAAATGATTTCTTAGTTTTAAATGCATTCGTTCATCAGTTTCCTTAGTAGTGACAAATTTTATCAAGAATTTCTTGTTTAACATTTTTTGTTCTGATTTATTTACTTAGGGACAAGCAAATGCTCGAATATAGGGAAGTTTAATAACTCTTATTTTAAATACATTTTACATGGTGATTTTATAGTATTTTCTTTATCTTTTCTATTTTTTTTAAAGAAATCAATACTTAATTGTGTAAAATTTTGATTTCAAGGTTTATACATATTCTTGGATTGAAAACAAAGAAAATGAATCAAGTTTCACTTAATTCAAAATTCAAATGAATGAGTTATAAAGTTTTAAAACAAAACAAAACTAGTAAACACAACCATGTCCGACCAGGAGACTTATTATCAAAGGAAAAAAAAAAAAAGGCTTTTGATCAGCAAGTTACACAACATGGGGATACAACCGTATCCTTAAGCCATATCCATACAATAGGAGAAAGGGGCAATTTTTTGTCAAAAGTTACATAGTTATGTCCCCAGGCTGTATCCCACCCAAGATTATTTTAGCACCTAAAGTTAGTGACTTATATAACCTAGGGACATAACTGTCTCTTAAGTTGTGTCTGGTGATGAAAAAAGAAATTTCTTAATGTATTATATAAGAACTTGTAAGGGTTTTAGACATAACTTTTCACATTGAACATAGAAGAGACTTGAAGAAAAGAGAGGGAGGAAAAGGAAAAAGCATCACCTAACTTCAGAATTGAAGAGATTTCTCATCAACAAAAGGGGTTTTTATGTTTTACTTCTTGATTTTGCTGCAACTTTCTTCTATTTCATGATGCTAGCTTAAGATTCTTGTATTTAGGATTGTGGAACCTAGGGTTTCATGTGATTATTGGATTTATTGATAATTTTCAATAAAGTTTCTATCTTTCTTGATTCAATTATGTGTTTTTATTGTTAATTGATATTTCTAGAATATCAATCTATGATATTATGCATGATGATTAAGAAATCACATATGTAATGAGATTTTAGCATAATTGAAGAGAGTTACATATGTATTTAGAGATAAGATGTATGATTCTCCCAAAAAGTTATTATTTTCATGTGGGAATTCATTATATATTAATATAATTCTAGTGAAGAGATTCCTATAAATAATTTAAAGTTAGGATTAATATGCTTAAGAAAGCTATTAACTTTAGTTACAAATCCCTTTGGCAAAAAAAATAATAGAGATGAAATTGGATAGATTTTTAGTGATCACATGTTAAACACTAGGGGAACAATTTATAAATATATTATTTACCTTTTTAAAGTCATTCTTAATTTTATTGCTTCCTAATTACTTAGTCAAGTCTCATAATTAGATTAGTTTGTTAATTTTAGTATTTTTAATTCATTCAACCCATCACTATTTTCAGGTTTGATAATAGAACTAAGGTTAATATTAGTACTCAAGGTTTCTAAGGGATCGACTTAAACTCATATTTGCTATATTAAAATTTGATTGGTGCACTTGCCTTGTAGAAGCATTACATGGACCAAACAACATTCTCCTAAATGCAAAAGTGGTATATGGGGTGAAAGTGCTCTTTTCCTAGTCCTTAAAGGCAAGTGAATTTGATTATAACCAGAATATCTATCTAAAAAACAAATAATATTCATGCACTACTAATCTTTATAACATTTGGTCTATGAATGGAAAGGGGAAATGATCTTTTAGGATCAAACCACTTAATTTTCCATAGTCTATACAAACCCTCTAACCTGTTGTAGTATGAGTAGGAATCAATTCATTGTTATCATTCATAACTATAGTTATACCACCCTTTTTGGAAATACATAAACAAGACTAACTCATTTACAGTTAGAGATAAGATAGACAATACTTACATTGAATAGTTTGAGCACCTCTTTCTTCACTACCTCTTTTAAAGTTGGTTCTAATCACCTGCCACTACATTGTAGGCTTACACTCAATCTCCAACAAGATCCTATGTGTGCTAATCAGTGGGCTAGTTTGCCTAAATTCCATCCAATTGCTTCCTTATGCTTTCTTAGAACCTCTAATAACTATTTATCCTCATCACCTATCAAAGAAGAAGAAATAATTATTGCGAGTGTGTTATTTGTGCCAAGAAAAGTATATTTTAAATGTCTACCTAAAGGTTTTAGTTTAAGCACTAGGGGTTTTGTGACTAATTGCATTGTTTTTGTCTCATAACTATTAAACTCCCTATATTGTTTGGTTCAGATTTCAGGCACTTGCTCAACACATTCAAGTTCTTGTTCATCATCACTTCAATCATCAAGGTCTCTCAATAATGATTCTAAGGTCTCCATACCTACTTCTTCCTTAATAGATAGAGATTAAAGCTCATCAACCAAATCAATCATATAATAAGATTTATTATCATCAAAATGCCTAATAGCATCATAACCTTTAAAAATTACATGTTCATCTATTACTCACAAAGTGAGCTTACCTTATTCCACATCAATTAATGCTTTACTTGTCACTAGGAACAATCTGCTATGAATCATGGGAACCTCACTGTCCTCCTCTATTTCTAAGACTATGAAGTCAATAAGAAATATAAATTTGTCTACTTTTACCAAAACATTTTCTACAATGCCCCTTAGATATTTAATGCTCCCATTTGCTAGTTGCAAAGTGACATGTATCTACTGGCATTCACCTAATCTAAGTTTCTGGAAAATAGACAAAGGCCTTAAATTAATACTAGCATTAAAATCTATCAAAACTTTATCAAAATGAAAATTACTAATGCTATAAGGGACAATGAAACTCCACTGACCTCTTTGTTTCTAAGGAAGTAATGATAGATCATTCTATAGTATCATATGATGCATCTTCAAGTTTGAATATATGGAGGAGCACTACAATGAGGATGAACCAAAAGAAAACAAGGATTAGCAAAGTTCGGGTAGCTACTGTCAAGACCCTAAAGGGGGCCTAGTAGGATTACCTAAAATTTCCATAACATGTGTGCACCCATGATATGAAAACCGCCTTGCAAGTCAGAGATTGTAAGACTCTAAATGATTAATCACTAAGGTTACTGTTTTTTACGTAATCAATTTACTGTAGAATACAAATATATATAACTATGGGTATCCGATATCCCACAGTTCCTCAGAACCGTAGAGAATCAGTATCCCCTACCAAATCTAGGACAGGATATGCCAACATTATAAAACTACAGATAGAATTAAATTATATTAAATTCTAACATGTGAATATTTTCTATAAAGAGTGTTATGTATCACCTATAAAGATCTCAACTAATCCTAACACTAATGTACATATCTTCATTTTTCCCTCAGCACTCGAGACTTATCCCAATCCCATCGTATGTAAACCTGCAAAAGAAAGACTATTAGGGAATAAGCTATAAGAGCTTAGTGAGCTATCCCTCATATCATACTGGCAAACAAGTTATCAAACAAATTATTACAACCATATGAATGCATGTATACGCAGAGTGCCAAACAATATATGCAATTGATCGGTACTGCATATAATATCGGATTTTAACGCCCTCCGAGAGAAGGGTTGGAGATACATCGGCACCAATCACGATCGGGCTCTAGCACTTCGGTTTTTACCCATAACTTTGAATTCCGTATTACACAAAAACACATTTCCATTTCTAAAAATCCAATAGTTCCTAAAGTCCTAAGCCTAGTGGTGAGGTGGCCTCCGCAGTCCATACTCACACCCTACAGCGATGGTTTCTAGACGTGACCCCCAGCCACCAACGGTTAGCGTCTCCGGCGCCAATAAAACCCGCGAGCCAAGGTTAGGGTCTTGTTGTACCCATGCTCCTGCAAGGTACTAACCAAATCATGTGGGAATCCATCCCTCCAAGGCCCTTCATTACCAACCGCATGAAGTGACGGCCGGAATAAGTAATGCGATGCATGGATAATGCATGACCCTTTTGATTCAAGATAAGCCAAATATAATTAAGTTAGATTATGAGGCGATCAATCAATATCAGCAAACCATCCAAATCATATAAAAATCAATCATACCATCAAATTATCAATTATCGTATTTAACAATATTTCTTATAACAATCAATCAATATCAAGCACACGCATATCCTAAAACCCCATGCATCAAGTTATTGATATTCAATTTAAGTGCACTAACTCCAAGCATAAACAAGTATAGAGTCATCAAGAGTACTCACTTGACTATGACGACTCACTCTAGTCGTAATAACCGATCGGGAGATCCTCGCCCTCATCGGGATCACCTGATCATTACGAGATAACAAGGATAATAAGTAGTTGACTTAACTAATGGTTCTAGACATCTACCTACCTAATTCTACTTAGATTACTATCAGCCCTTATTCGATTAAACCTAATTGCTAATCGTACGTAACTTTTTCATTTTATTTTCAATATTTACGAATTTATAGTCATTTTTCATCGTTTTCGGACGTACATTCACACGGTAATGTTCGTTTTGGATGTTAAGACCCGTGTTTTATGATATGGGCTAAATTTATTGAAATTTTATCTTATTGAAGTTTAATTATTCTTATTGCTTATGTTTATGCCCTAGTTTAGGATTTAATGATTGAATTAGCTATTTGATTCTTACACTTAGGAAATTTTACATTAGTGCTACTAATCTACATACTTGATTAAATTTAATTCAATCTAGGAAGTGTATTAAGGTTTAAGGGATTTTCGACTTCCAAATACACGTATATACCTATGTTATGTGCTTATATAATCTTATTATTTCTTCTATTATAAACCTATGCTTACATCATCACTTATGTAACCAATTGATGATGTCATGGCTTATGTAATCCATTTATTACATGTAAATATATATGTCATTAAGTACTTATACATATACATATGTTATATACCTACCTACACTCATAACATACTAATATGTATACTTATGTACTTATACTTTATACATACATATACTTATACATCTACTTAGGTTTATACCGTATTTATCCATGTATACATACTCATATACCTATACAGTTAGTTATGTATTTTTATACACAAATTCGTATGCCTAATCTTTTCCTTAAGAAAAGCTTCCTAATTTCATCCTTTTGTGTTTTTATGTATGTATTTAGTGTAGTATAGGTATGTATAGTTAAATATGGTCTTAATTTAAGTTATGTACATGATAAATACTCATGTACAAAGGTTCACATACTTGTGTTCTTTTAATATTCCCTTATGTGCACATACTTATGAGCATATACTCATGTCTTCCTTTCTTCTTCTTCATAATTCCTTATTCCTACACTTAAAGATGGGAACTTTGTTTTCTCTTCTTCAAGACAACACTAAACACATAACTACTTATCTAATCTACCTAATTAACTAACTAATGAAGAAGATAAAACAAGATAAAGTAACTTAGATACATACCTTTGCTTATGTTGAAATTAAGGAGACAAAAAGGAAGATGTTGAAGGTGAAATGGAAAATGGAAGCTCACGACAATGGAGGGGCCTTTTTGTTTTGTTTCTTTTTCTTTTTTTTGCTTATGGAAGAAGGAGAATGGTGGGGTCTAGAAGGGGAGATGTATGGACGGCAATTTAAGAGAAGAAGGAAAAAGAAATGCAAAAGGAAAAGAAAAGAAAGGAAATCATGAGAAGAAGATATTTTTTTCCTAATGAAAGAGACACTTTTGTTGACTTTTCAAAGTGTTGACTTTAGTCAACATGTGTTGACTTGGTCAACTTTAAAAAAAATAAAGACCTTTTTGTGTACATAATGAACTAATTAGGAAAAATTTGGAGAAAGATTAAGGAAATGAAGGGAAATATGAAGTGATTAATAAAAATAGATAATGAGATCTTCTATTAGGTATTTATATTCTATATACATCATTTGGTAAGCTACTTAGTATAATTGAGATGAAAAATATCATTTAGGGCATTAAGGTTTACTACATTTAACTTAAGCCTCAACTAAACCTTTAACTCTATGTAATACTAACCTATTTATATACTTAGAAGATAAATGTAATCTAGAATGCAATATCTTAGTTTCTAAGGGATTATTTAAATATTCTAAATATTTATGCATGATTGAGGGTTATCTTTAGTCGTTTACCGATGAAATGGCAAAATATAGAGGATATATTATCACTTAGGGTTTTAGGGTAAATTATGGTGAATTAGTGCTTTTATATCCTTAAAGTTATAGTTTTAGGGTTGTTATTACTTTAAGGCACCATCTCTAATGTTTTTTACACATTTAGGGTTTCATATATTCTTACGCGATTAAATCTTCGATTGTCATCTTAGGGTTTTGATGAGGTTCGAGGTTTTAGGGTTTTCGTATGTGGTTAGGGGTTCAATTGATAATTTAAGGTTTTTCGTATCCACTTTAGGTTTTGGATTGAGATTTTAATTGGTTTTAAATCTCACTGCCCCTTTTAAGTTTGGGAAATCATTTATAGTTTAGACGTTTGTTTCTATACTTAGAAAGCTAAATTCGTGAGGTTTACAGCTACCAATTGAATATGACATACTAATTGATCTTACTCAACCTACAATTTGCTAAATATGACTCACCGATCTAAACTATAGGGCTACTCACCACAACTCCTTGCTAAAGGGAATAGATAAAAGTTTAAAGAATAAAGAGAATGCTAGCGTTACTCACAAAGAAAACTTGTACTAATCTGATAATGTGATTGATGATGTCTATATATAACAAATGGGGGTTTTTATACTAGCTCCACTAGGGTTACAACATATAGGGAAAAGATAAAAAAGATAATTTACAAATAGAAAATATAAAATATATTAAAAGAGGTAAAAGGGACAATATTCTACATAGAAAAGTAAATAATCATTCTAGAACGTTGTGCTAAAAGACACGTGTTGCATGATGGCTAGCACTTAATTATGATACAATTCAGATAAAGTCAAGGAAAAGAATCTATAGTTAAGGCTGACCTAATTATGTTTAGGTCAAAGCTTGTTCAATCTTGAATGTCCAAATCCCCTTCAAGTTGGGTATCTTGCAACTTAGCTTAGATTAGACAAATGTTTGATGTTGGGTTGTTTGGATGCTATCTAGGTTATGATACGGTTGCTTAATAAGTCGGCTTATATGCTCAGCAACTATGCTGGTACACGTAAGAGCTTAGTACTCAGTTCGATAATAGAGTGAAATATGGAGGTCAAAATAGGAATTCTTGTTTTGCATGGGGTTTCAAGCTAGTATTCTCTATGTAAAGCCTTTGAGTCCTCTAATTTAACTATTCATGATCAATCTGGGGAGTTGATTCTTATCATCTGCATGGGGTCTAGAAGATTTGTCCTTAAATTAAAAGTGGCTTCAAGCTTTAGTTCTTCTTAGGAATTTGCGGGGTCTTTTTTTTTTTTTTGGTTAGTAGGGAATCAAGTCAAATATATTGAAGGTGGAAAAAACACCATAGTTCTCAGGCAGTTCAATTTAGTAAGCAATGTAGTTGATCTTCAAGACCTTGAATGAACCATAAACTCATGGAGATAGCTTACTCATCTCAAGTGTGGAAATTGCTCTTGGTTGTGGTGAATCCATACCAAGTCCCTTGGTCTAAAAGAAGTAGTTCGATAACCTTAGCTACCAATCTCTTCTTATCTTTGGTTGAACTTGGCGATCTTCCTTATCATACACTAATGTAACTCTTAAAATTCTTAGGCTCAATCAACTCTAGATTGACTCTCTTCAGTAGCTACATGGGTAACAATCAGATCCAGTGGAATAGTGGGATTGAAGCCATAAACGACCTCAAATGGAGTCTTCCTAGTAATGCTATTGATAACTTGATTGTATGCGAACTACACAACTGGTAGACATAAATCCCAATCTTTTAAGTTCTTTCCAATGATAGCTCTAAGTAGGTTACCTAGGATCCTATTCACCAATTCAGTTTGTTTATCAGTCTAAAGGTATTTACTGAAGTTGAATACAAGTTTGGTTCCAAGTCTTCTCCAAAGGGTCTTCTAAAAATAGTTTAAGAATTTGGTATCATGATCTAAGACAACAATTTTCAATACTCCATGTAGTTGAATAACTTTTTGTAAAAACATATTAGCCATATATAAAGCACTGTTAGTTTGATGGCACAGGAAGTGTGCCATTTTGCTAAAGTATTCCACTACAAGAAATATTGAATCTTTTCTATTAGATGTCTGAGGAAACCCTAATAAAAAGTCCATATTGAGGTTGGCCCAAGGTAAGGTCCATGTTAGTAGAGGCATATACTCTCTATGGGGCTTCCTCTTTCCCTTATCCCTTTTACAAACTTCATAACTACCTGCTACCTTATGGACATCCTTGGCAAAACCAGGCCAGTAAAAGTTCTCCTTCAATAGATTAGATATTTTGGTCTCTCTAAAATGACCAAATAATCTACCATTATGAGCTTCCTTGACTAACAGCTCACATGTGGAATGACTTAATATACATAACCTTCAATCCTTGAACAAATAGCCATCTCGGACATAATAGCCTCCAATAACAACTTTGTCTCTACATTGATCTATGATATGACCAAAATGGGGTTCACGAGCATATTGCTCAGTCATAAATGAAAATCCCAATAATTTTGTTTGCAAGGTAGTTAGCAAGGTTTTCCAACATGATAGAGTATCGATGACCACATTAGCACTACCCTTCTTATGTCGAATCACATAGAAAACCCCTTCCATAAATTTTAACCACTTGGCTTGCCTCTTCACAAGTTTGTTTTGAGTTCCAAGATGCTTCAATGACTTATGGTTAGTGTTGCAAACTATGAGCAAGAATTGATAAGGCCGATTGCTGGATGGGTCCGAACTTGCAAAAAGCTTGAAAGATTTAATGGAGGAAATGTGTGAAAGGAATGAACGACAAATGAAAAGTAAGCAAAACCCATGAACAGCTCCAAAGGAAATGATGTACCAATGGAACTTCCAAGGACTCATAGTACAATTTGATATGATGCACAAATTGGTTCAGTAAGGTTACTCGCCACCTAACCTTGCTTAAGAGAAAGGGTGAGATAAGAGTAATGCCAAGAATAAAACAACAGAGTGTTTACACTAAGAAGGAAAAGTACTCAAGTGTATCAATAATTATCTATCTATCTATGGCTTACAAATACAAAGGGTATCTATATCCAAGAATTTAAGGCAACTTGCCTAAAAGGGAAAAGACAAAATGGGGGTTATTTTAAAATAGTAATGTACAACAATACAAAAGGGTAATAATGAATATTCACAAAAGCAATAATTAGCAGGGCGAATTCTATACGTGGTCCTATACATGTAGGGATGCTGTATTGGTCAGGTTGTTAGAAGATGTGGACAAAACAATATGGCCGGCTGGCTTATCCAAGCAAGGATGAAATATGTAGTCCAAGTTCTCTCTCTCGGCATAGCGACAAGGGTGATATCGAGTAAGTGGTTAGGCATGAAGGAGGATTAGATGTTGTCTTGGCCATTCGTTTCTTGGCATTTTATCTGCAAGAGATTGGCAGTCATTCATTGCGATTTAAGGAGTGACTCGGTAAGGAAGTACTCGTACTCGGCCTTGGCTTCGGTAGGAGTTGGCTAGAGTAGAAGAATAAGTCTCATCAAGCCTTCCAATCCTTGGGCTCAGTTGCAGGTTAAAGGGATAGTAGCTCGATTCCCATCATTTCCTCCGGGTTGATTTGGATTTGGGATCAATTCTAAATAGTCTTCAGTCAATCCTCCACTAAGGTGATATAGATTGAGGTTTGTAATATTGAAGGTGTCAAAAAACCCATAATCTTCTGGCAAGTCCAACTTGTAGGTATTGTCATTGATCTTCTAGAGGATTCTGAAGGGTCTCTCAACCTGTATGGATAATTTGTTCTTCCTCTTGCCTGGGAACCATTCCTTGCTAAGTTATAGCCATACCAAGTCTCCTAGTTGGAACTGCTTAGCTGTCCTACCCTTGGTTTTCTCTCATGTTCTTCTAGTAGCTTAATTGATGTGCTGAGTGACCTTGTTGTATAAGTACTGAAGAGATTATGCTATAACCGAGGCATTAGCGTCCTCTTGCATGGGTACCAGTACAGGGGTATGGTCGAGGGGCAACTCAAGATTGAATTCATAGACACTTGAAAGGAGTTTGCTTAGTGGTGTCATGTACTGTTCGATTGTAGGCATCTTAATTAGCCAAGTTCTTGCCTACTGTAGCTCGGAGCAGTGATCCTAAAGTACGATTAACCACCTCCGTTTGGTCATCATTTTAGGGGTAACATGAGCAACTGAAGAGTAATTTGGTCCCCAGTCGACGCTACAAGGTTCTCTAGAAATGGCTTAAGGACTTTGGGTCTCTATTGAAGACTACACTTCTCAGCACATTATGTATCTACACAATTTCCTGTAAGAAAAGAGAAATAATTGCTAAAGCGTCATTAGTTTTGGTATAGGGTACGAAGTACGCCATCTTACTGAACCTATCCACAACGACCATTATAAAATCTTAGCCTCAGGCAATTTGCAGTAGTCTAAGAGCAAAGTCCACGCTCAATTCAGTCTATGACCTTGTTAGGACAAGTAGGGGCATTGTTTTCCTTTGCTCGGCTCAACACTTGGCCTTTTTGCATGCGATACAACTTTTGACAACTCAATGCTCATCTCTCCTCATTCTCGGCCAAAAGAATTAGCCATTCAATAGTTCACAGGTCTTCCTTTCTCCAAAATGTCTAGAGTATCCACCACTGTGAGCTTCCTTAATCAATAACTCCCTTAGAGAACAAGTCAACATGCATAGTTTCTCACTTCGGAACAAGTATCCATTCTTTACATGTTACTTGTCCACTGTTCTTCTATCAATACTTCATGCAAGTATGGGTCTAAAGTGTGGATCCTCAAAGTACTGCTTCTTGATACTTTCAAACCTAAACAACCATGTATGTAGTTCAGATCAAAGTGCATATCTCCTCGAAAGAGCATCTACAACTGTATTACTCTTTCGCTACTTATACATTATTATAAAATTGAATCCTTCAAGGAGTTCAATCCATCTCGCCTGCCACTTCGACAACTTGGTCTGACTTCGAAGGTAACTCAGCAATTCATGGTTAACATATATGACAAATTCTCTCGACAGTAAATAATGTTGCTATACTGGTAGTAAATAACGTTGCTATACTTGCAGTGGTCGCATCAATGCCTAAAGTTCCTTATCATAAATGAAGTAGTTCAGCTAAGGTGCTTGGAGCTTCTCGCTATGGAAAGCAATTAGTCAGCCTTTCTGTGTCAGGACAATACCTATTCCAACACCTAATGCGTCACACTCCAACTTAATCATTTTCTTGAAGTCAGGCAGAACTAACACCAAGGTAGAGGTCAATCTTTCTTTTATCTTAGCAAAGCTCCTCTCTTCCCTTTCTCCCCATCGGAAGTTGGTATTTTTCTTCATTAATTCAGTAAGCGGCACAATGAGGATACTAAAATTCCTGATGAATCTTCTATAAAACAAAGCCAGTCCGTGGAAACTTCTCACGTCGGCACAAGTAGTAGGAGTCGGCCACTTGACAATTGCTTAGATCTTCTCATCATCGACTCACAAGCCTCCTCTACTAACTACATAGCCCAAGAATACCACTTCCTCCTGGCAAAAGCAATACTTTTTTAGATTGTCAAATAGTCTCTTGGTATAGAGGATATCTAAAATTGCTTTGAGATGTTCATAATGACTCGGTATGTCAACACTATAAACTAAGATGTCATCAAAGTACGCTACGATACACTTCCCTATAAGATGTCTCAATGCATGGTTCATTAGTCTCATGAAAGTGCTCGAGGCATTTGATAAGTTGAAGGGCATGACCATCCATTCGTAAAGTCCATGCCGAGTTTTGAATGTAGTCTTCTACTCATTGCCTGGTTTCATGTAGATTTGATAGTAACCAGATTTAAGATCAATTTTACTAAAAATCTTAGCTCTACTCAGTTCATCTAACATGTCTTCTTACCTCGAGATTAGATACCTGTATTTGATCATAATCTTGTTCACAGCTCGGTTGTCCACATATATCCACCAAGTTTCATCCTTTTTTAGCACTAGAAGTGCCAGCACAACACAAGGGCTGAGACTCTTTCTTACGTAACCTCACTCTAACAACTCATTGACTTGACATTGGAGCTTACAAGCTTACTCGGGATTCATCCGATAAGCTATCTTATTCGACAGTGCAGTGCCAGGTACTAGATTAATGCAATGTTCTATGTCTCGAGTTATGGGTAACCCTTCAAGTAACTGTTTTGGGAACAGGTCGATATATTCATCTAGCAACTCCTTGATTTCCTAGAGAAACTCACTCCACTCCTTCATTTCTAATAGTCACCTGACCAACAATAGGGTCAGCTCCTCAACATTGATGGCCTCTCGAAGCTCAACTCTACTCATCATTAGAGCCTTCTTCGATCTGCAAGCAAGTTCGTCTACAATTTATTTACTTCTCTCGGTGGGATCGGATTCAACATGATCTTCCGATGATTTTTCTCGAACATATACGTATTCCTATCGCCATCATGTATACCTCTCCTATCAAACAACTACAGCTTACCTAACAACACGTAGAAAGTGTACATAGGCAATTCTTCATAAGGAATCTAATCAGAGTATTCCCTATCGTGATCAGTAGTAATATTTTCAAGTGACATGTAATGCTCCTTTCTCACTCAACTAATGCAACTTGTACAGCCTCGAATGTGCGGTAATCAGCAACTTCAATTTTGAAATAAGATCGGCTAATGCCACATTGGTGTAGCTTCCTCTATCCACAATGAGGGCGTATACCTGATCATTCACCTTACAAGTGGTATGGAACAAATTTTCTCTTTGCTCCTCCTCTTACGAGGATTTCACGTTCGTTGTACATCGTATAATCATGAATAACTTTTTTAAGTCCTCAACAAATACGTCCTCCTCATTCAATTCTTTTTTGGCATTTTCTTTCTTGGTAAGGACCTCTTCATCCTTGAGTTCCTCATTCATACTCTCTACTTTTAGCTTCGGGACATCTCCCTTGATGTCCATTGTTCTTCGATTTGAGTACTAAGTAACCATATGTCTAAACCTTTGACACTTGAATCACTTGATCGAGCTTGTCTTCCTACCAAACCCTTACCCCATCTCATAAGTTCAAGTCGGCGCTTCACCATTAGGTCAGCCGTTCTACTCGACTCAAACATTAATCTTTCTATTTGGCTCTATACTCGACTAAACTCAATGACTTGCCTATCTGAGTCTGATGGTCGATACCTTGGCCATTAGTTGGCTCCTCCTTTGCCTTTCTACTTGCTAAGGCAATCCTAACAGCTTTATCCATTGTGTCAAATCATTGGAGCTCTATAATATCTCGAATGTCTCCTCTTAACTTAGTAATAAATCTTGAGACTGTTAGAGCTAGTGGCTCCTCCACTTCACAACGTATCAAAGTGTAGATACTCAATTTTTGCGCCCTTTATTTGTTTTTATTTTTTATTTTATTTCTTCAATAAGTCCTAAATTAGTAAAAACACAAAAAAAAAAGAAATTAAAGAAAACTCAAAAAATAAAGAAATTTAGAAAAAACAAGAATTTTAGGAAAATACAAAAATAAGAAAAAAGCACAAAAATAAGAAAATTGGAAAAATATAAAACATAGGTAATCTAGAAAAAAAATAATACAAAAAAAGAAATTTAGAAAATAGAAAAAAATAGTGAATTTAGAAAATAATAAAATTTTAGGTTGTTTAAATAGAATATAATTTTAATTTAAATAATTTTGAATAAAAAGCCATTGGGCTTGAGTTTAGATTTAAATCTAAACTAGGCTAACCTGGTCCATGTGTCCAATTAATTGCACATATAAATAAGAAAAAACTTATAGCTTAAGCAAATAAGCACTTGGACTTGATATTACATATGACTTGGAGATGTTAGGTTCAATCCATGGAAGGTGCAAAATGTATCTTTTATTTTCTTTTCTCACTTCATCGCCATATCATTGCCACATCATGAGCCACATCATCGCTACATTATTTACCAACTCACTTCTAAGTATAGTAGATACACTCCTGCATGCATTGGATACACTCCAACACACTCCTACATGAGTAGCTATGAATTAGGCACCACATATTGTCCAAGTTCATCCAAGCCAAAATTGGAAAAACACCATATTGCATTTAATTTTTTTCATCCTTAACTCGACCATGATACTTATAAATAAGGGTCTACTCTTCATTTTCAAAAGATAACAAAGCTTCGAAACACTTTAGAAAAATAAAAATTAAAGCTTCCTCTTGCTAGCACGGTTCCTCTCTCTCTTTAGGATAGCATTCCCTACAATGTCTTTTTGACAAAACCAACACCATCAAATTTTTCGAGCTTATCGAGCCAAGGTGAGCCGACCAGAGCCGAAGTGAGTTGACCTTGAGCCAACCAAGCCAAAGTGAACCAATCAAGTTGATATAAGTTGAAGCTAATAAGCCAATCCGAGCAGCCTTTAAGCCATTTAAGCCGATCCAAAGCCAATCCGAGCCGAGTTGGTTTGTTTGTTTGTTTGTTTTTTTTTTTTCTGTTTATTTGTAAACGTTATAAATGAGAAAAAGAAAGAAGAAAAAAGAATGAAAAAGAAAAAAGAAAGAGAAGAAAAAAAAAAGGAAGTAGTTTATTTATTATTTATTTTTATTTTAATAGAAATAGATAGAATAAGTAAAATAATAAATAAAAATAAAAATAAATAAGTAAATAGAAATAGTAAAGATTATTATTTCTTTTTGTCACATAGAAAATTGATTTTTCAAAAATAAAATAAAAATAAATCAATTATTTTTCAAATTAAGATCATTTAGAATTTTCAAAAATAAAAACCAATTAATGGCCCTTTAGGAAATTTTCTTAAATAAATCAAAATGGGTAAAAACGTAAACCCGACTGTTTTAAAAACTAAAATCAACTCAACCCACTAAAGTTTTCATTAAAAAGAATTAGGTACGTCTGATCCTAAATAGTGAGTACGTAGGCACCTACAGGGTGACAATAAAAATTAAAAAACTAATTTCCCTTTTTTCTTTAGTTTAGATTATTTTATTTATCCAATTAGAATAACCAATAATCAAGTTTTGTCTTTCAAAATTAAAAGGTGATTTTTAAGTTTAATTCTAATTTTGAAAAGTCAATGGTACCCGTAAAGGTATAAAAGTCCTAAACCCTAAATCTAGATTCTCTAGTTTCAAAAACCGTTTTGTAAAATTGGTTTTAATTGTTAAACTAGTAGCTAAGTTATAATCAATCCACCCAATTCGTTATAACTTAACTGTTTTTCCCGACTCTAGTTGGGTCGCAACTTTAAAGTTGTTTTCAAAACAAAAAGGAACAATCCTAGTCTAAGATTAGTATTAAACGAGTAGAGTTTAGTACTGATCAGTTTAAAGAAGGCCTATTTTATAAAAAGAACTAAGAGGGTAAAAAACCAAGCTTAACAATAAGCATTTGAAACTCTTGGACATACTTATTGATTGTTCGACCTCCTTATCTCAACTCTTGAAGTCGAGTAAAAGTATTTTGAAGATAAGTTTCCAACACGAATCTATTTCTAAGTATTCTCTTTATCTCCAACTAAGTATTTATCTTTCGGTATCCCTCTTATCTCCTCATGGCTTGAAAATTCTTCCACCATATGGCGGCATATCTGAAGAACTTAACAACAGCAGTTTTCACCTTCTCATAATCCTCATGCTGATCGTAATCAAACACATGTTCTACCTTCTCTTCCCACTTGAGGTATTCATTAGCATTTCCAAATCCATTAAAACTCAGAATTCGAAGCTTCACATGGTCAGATGCTCTAGGGAATCTTGCACACTCTTTTTCAAAATACTCCTCTTCTTCTTCATCTCCCACACTTGCCAAATCAATCCTTCTTCTCACTTGTTCACCTACTTCTCCACATTGAACGGGTTGAGCTAGGTTTCAACCTCTAATAAGCTAAGCAACTTGTGGGGTATTTTGCATGGCCTTAGTAGGTTAACAAGACAACAAATGAATGGCTCAAGTTAAGTCTACCAAGAGGTTAGCTACCTCATCAAGTCTCTCGTCAGTACTTTTAAGAGTTCCTTGAAACTGTCATCCATGGTAGACAACTCCACTATCATTGCCAGTACCAACATTCATACTAGGGTTAGTCATTTTTCCTCATAAATTTAAAGCTTAGACAAACACTTCAAGAAATTAACAGTTAACAACACAACGCTCAAACGAATATAGTAACTTACTTTGTTTCACATATGAAAAAATAGAGTATAACAGAACTTCAAAAGCACATGTCAACTTGAACAAAAACCTCCACTCTAATACCAAGATATTGTCAACCGTGACCAAGAAGATAAGGCCAATCGTTGGATGGGTCCAAACTTGTAGAAAGCTCGAAAGAGTTAATGGGGGAAATACACAAAAGGAATGAATGACAAATGAAAAGCAAGCAAAACCCATGAACAACTCTAAAGGATATGACACACCAATGGAACTTTCGAAGACTTATAGCACAATTCAATATGACGCATGAATTGGTCCGATAAGGTTACTTGCCACCTAACCTTGCTTAAGGAAAAGGATAAAAGTGATGCCAAACGTAAAACAGTAGAGTGTTTTCACTAGGAGGAAAAGTACTCAAGTGTATTAATGATGATCTATCTATCTATGGCTTACAAATATAAAGGGTATTTATACCAAAGAATTTAAGGCAACTTGCTTAAAAGGGAAAAGACAAAATGGGGGTTATCTTAAAGTAGTAATGTACAATAACACAAAAGGGTAAAAATGAATATTCACATAAGAAATAATTAGTGGGGTAGATTCTACACGTGGGGATGCTATAATGGTGACGTTGTTAAAAGATGCAGATAAAATAATACGATCGATTGGCTTATTCAAGCAGGGATGGATTATATAGTTTGGGGTCTTTCTCTCGGCATGGTGGAAAGGGTGATGTCAAGTTAGTGGTCAGGCATGAAGGAAGATTGGATGTTGTCTTGGCCATTCATTTCTCGGCATTCTATCTGTGAGAGATTGGTAGTCATTTGGTACAGCTAAAGAAGTGACTCGGTAAGGAAGTACTTGGCCTTGGTTGGAGTAGAAGAATACGTCCCATCAAGCCTTCTAGTTCTCGAGCTTGGTTGTGGGTTAAAGGGCTAGTAGTTCAATTCCCATCAGTCAATGTAGATTACAAACTCTCATGGTAATAAATAGTGTTACTAGACAGAATGAGCTCCAAAAAGAGAATACAACTCTTTCTCATGCATAGAGTAGTTCAATGTGGCGCTAGTAAGCTTCTCACTATAATAGGCAATCAATTGTCATTCTTGCATCAGGATGGCACCAATTATAATGCCTAATACATCTCATTCTAGCTCAAACAACTTATCAAAATCAGGCAAAGCCAAGATGGGAGTAAAGGTGAGCTTCTCTTTGATCTCCCTAATGTTTTACTTGGCTCGGTCATTCTACCAGAATCCATCACTCTTCTTCTTCAGCTTGGTCAAGGGAGGCTGCAATGATACTAAAGTTTTTAATGAATTGCCTATAGAAAGAAGAAAAGCTAGAAAACATTGAACTTTAGTGATATTCTTTAGCATTAGCCACTCCAAAATGGCTCGAACCTTCTTCTCTTTAGCTTAGATTCCATTTCTTGACACTACATATTGTAGAAAAACTACTTCACCTTGATAGAAAGTACACTTCTTTAAATTCCCATATAACTTCTCAATTTGTAAAATATAAAAAACAGCTTAAAGATGTTGAACATGGTTGTTCAAGTTGATACTGTATACTAGTATATCATCAAAGTACATGACCATGCATCTTCTAATTGGAAGGAACAACACATGGTTCATTAATCACATAAATGTGATCGATGTATTTGTAAGTTTGAACGGCATGACTAACCATTCGTAAAGACTATGCCTTGTCTTGAAAGTAGTCTTCCATTCATTACCTGGTCTCATGCGAATTTGGTGGTAGCTACTTCGTAAATCAATCTTTGAAAATATCTTAGCGGCATAAAGCTCATCTAGCATGTCAACAACCTTCGGTATTGGATATCTATACTTAATAGTAATACGAGTAATTGTTCGACTATTGATGCGCATGTGCCATGAACCATCCTTCTTTAGGATGAGTAGAGCTAGTACAACACAAGGACTCATGCTTTCCCTTATGTAACCTCTCTCTATAAGCTTATGCACTTGCTTTTTCAACTTGGCAGCCTACTTAGGGTTCATTTAGTAGGCAAGTCAGTTTGGCAGAGCTATGTCGAGTTGTAGATCAATACAATGTTCTATGCCTCGAATTAGGGGTAGTCCTTTAAGTAACTCTTCAAGAAATAGGTCGTAAAACTCATCGATTAATCTTCGAATCTCATCAAGTACTTCTTCAAGATCCCTTACTTCTAGCAAATTTTGAATCAACAAAAACATAAGCTCATTAGCCTTTTAAGCAACTTGAAGCTCTCATTGGCTCATCATTAGGCTTTCTTCTTATTAGCTTAGGTGAGTTGATTATGAGTCTCATTCACTTCGGTCGATATCATAGGTTACAACATAATCTTCCTTCTATCCTTAGCAAAGGCATACGTATTCTTATATCCATTATGAGTAATACGTCGGTTGAATAACCAATGTCTTCTTAGTAATAGATGTGAAGCTCCTATAGGGATGACATTACACACTACTTCGTCCCTATACACATTCCCAATACTAAATGGCACAGGTACTTACTTAGTTACGTACAGAGCACTGGAGCGAATGCAACTTGTAGGGTCAGGCGTGCTTAGAGGTTGAAAATCCTAACCTTTGCACAAAGGACTATGTGACAACATTAGTATAACTTCCTCCATCCACTATGATGGCACACAACTATCCTTTTATGGTACACTTCATGTAGAGTAAATTCTCTCTCTAGTCTTCCTGTAAGTTTAACAAGGAGCTTAGTACTCACCTTAGCACTAGGGTCATCACTTTTTCTTGGTCAACATAAACACAAGTCTCCTCTTCCTCCACAACTTCAGCCTTTATAGTATTCTTCTCTTCCTTTGGCTCACTCTCATCGGTGCTATCTACTACAGCTCCTCAAAGCATCATAGCACATCAATTCGAACACTTAGCAACCATGTATCCAAAGCCTAAGCATTTAATGTACTTCACTTGGCTGTTCTTCCATCTAGAGGCCTATCCCTTCTCATATGTCCTTGAGGTCAGGCCTAACCTTAATTTGGCTTGGTTGGCTTGCTTAGCTATTATTAAGTGAGTTGTTTCTCTCGTCAACTTAGGAAGTTCTCTTCAACTCAGCATGAGCAAGTTAGCAAAGCTATCTTAATTGCCTCCTTTAGAGTATAAAACCTTTATACTTCGACAATATTGTGAATCTCGTATTTAAGTCCAAAAATGAACCTTGATATTGTACAAGCCTTAGGTTCATCTACATCGACTCGGATCACCAGCATCTAAAATTCTCTTACGTAGTCATCAATAGATTGGCCTCCATAGTAAAGTTCTTACAACTTGGCAATTGTATCCTGTAAGTAGGTCTTAGGTACAAATCTACCTCTCAACAATCTCTTCATCTCTTCCCAAGTCTGCATACCTTATCTTCCATCCTTTGCTTTAGCAACATTTAGAATTTTCCACTACATAGCAATGTATCTAGAGAACTCAAGTGCAGCAACTCGCACTTTAACAACATCTATATCCTCATAACAATCGAACACTTTCTTTACCTTCTCTTCCTACTCCAAATATTCATTTGCATCTCCACTTCCATTAAAGGGTAGGATTTAGACCTTAACATTATTAAGTCCTTGAGAAGTTCAGCATCCTCGCTCTTGTGCTTGGTAATATTGAATCTCTTCTCCTTCCTTTCCATACTCTTCATCATCTATTGCTTCATCATCTTCCTCAATCTCTTCTAACTCCAACCTTCATTTAGAAACTCGATCTACTACTCCTCCAACTCAAGGGGGTCAAACTAAGCGGTTAGCCTAGTCACCTTAGCCTTAACATCCTCCTAAAACATTCTCAAGTAGGTTATGACATGGCACACCTTATTGTGGTTGTCTATTAACTTGCATTATAGTAACTAGACTCTTAACAAAATTAATGAGTTTGTCGAGTTTATCATCAACTTACCCTAGAGTATTACTACTTATGACCATGACCAGCACCACTAGTATAGTCACCAATAACACCTTAAACACTCAAATTCGACATTATGTGATACTTCTACAACAAATTAAAAATACAGTACATGAAAAACACTTCTACTTTATTACTCAAAATTTCTACTAACACACTCTTAATAGCTTTAGCACCCAACATACTCGAACTTAATAGAAATGCGCTTGCTCTAGTTATGTAATGAAAAACATAGTATAATAGAGTAACGACTAAAACTACACTTACCAACACACGAATCGTCACTATATAACTTAAATCTTTAGAACTTACTTCAAATGAATGCATTGAAATAGCTATGGAAGAAATGCAATAGCCACTAATAGCAAACACAAATCAAAACTTTACTGCAACTTCACACGTCCCCTTTTAGAACTGTGCTTTGATACTAGCGAAGTTTATGCATCTTTAAGATAGGAAATACAGAGCACTACAATAGGGAGGAACCAAATGAAAAAAAGAAAGATTAGTAAAGTCTAGGTAGCTCATAAAGAAACTTGCATTAATCTGATAATCTAATAGATGATGTTTATGTACAACAAATGAGGGTTTTTATACTAGCCCCACTAAGGTTACAACATATAGTGAAAATAAAAAAAAGGGTAATTTACAAATAGAATACATGAAATATATTAAAATGGGTAAAATAGACAAAGAATTTTCTGTATGGAAAAGTAAATAATTGTTCTAAAACGTTGTGCCAAAAGACATGTGTTGCATGGTAGTTGGCGCTTAACTATGGTACAATTCAAGCAAAGTCAAGGAAAAGAATCTATAGTTAAAGTTGACTTGATCTAGTTCAGGTTAAAGCTTGGTCAATCTAAGATGTCCAAATCCCCTTTAGGTTAGGTGTCTTGCAGATCAACTTAGATTAGGCTTAGATGTTGGTCAACTTAGGGGCTTAGTTCAGATAAATGTTTAAGGCCAATTGGCTTAGATGTTGTCTAGGTTATTGTAATACCCTAAGATTTCAAGCTAGTTCAATAACCATAAGATCCAAGTTCCTAAATTTAGAAAAATTAGAAAAATTTTTATTTTCAACTTCATAGTAAAGTTAGAAAAATTAGATTAAGTAATTTAAGTTAAGTCAATTTCTCAAAATAAGCTATATAAAAATATTAATTTGAGAAAAACGTTAATTTATCGATAAAGCCGATAATCGTAAAATTCGAGCTTTCTAGATATAGTGAAATATTAGAGATAAGTTAATTAACTCTCAAAAATAATAAATGAAGTTGAATTATACATAATATACATGTATTACATGTGATATACATTATATGTATTAAATATATACATATAATAATAATAAATTATCAAAATTAGGTAAAATAATGAAAAACTAATAAAAAAATTACATGGATGAGTCACCAAATGATGTGTCAAGCTAGGATTAATTATAAATGATGAGTTAACACTTAGTTAATGAGGAAATGATACATGACACCTCGCGAAAAGTAAAAAATAACATGTATAATTTTACTTTTTTCATGCAAGAAAAATCCAAATGCCTGCAAATAGGACCTCAAACCTCATTTTCTACATTTTATAAACTTGAAAACACAAGAACATAATTTTAGAAAATCGAAAAAAATTAGAAAAAAAATAAAATAAAAATATAACAAAAAATAGGGTTGAAATTGGGTTAAGGCAATTTGTGTACCAAACCACAACTTGAGTTGGAGCAGCTTGGAGGTCTAACAAAGGGTAGCTGAAGAAGATGTTCTAACAAGAATTGATGGCCAAGTAGCGACTGGAGGCGACTAGTTCAAGTGAACAAAAATTCCGCTTGTAATTTGTTTAAATTGCTAAAAATATCAACTATTATCCATTAATTATGAAATTTGGTTTTTTAGGATTATTTTAGGTTTTGATTAATATAGTAATTTTATTTTAATTATATAATTAGTGGAAATATGGGTTTCTTAAGAAAATGCTCTATTTAGGCAAAAATTAATCTAATTTTTATAAATATTAGATGGTGTTGTTTGAAGCTCAATTTTTGTACGTATTACACCTAATATATATATATATATATATATATAATTTTGGTACCAATAATTTTCAAAATTAAGCATGTTTACTATTTTCTATAATTATTTTGAATAAAACTGTCAGTTTTACTGAATTATTGAAATAATTAGTTTTTAATGAAATTATTGAATGAGCCCTACATATTTAGACTTCTGGATGTTTATGATGATATTTGGAATATTTAATTTTTACCTCACTCATAAATTTATTTATTTTCCTTAATTTTCTGTAATTTCAAGCAAAAACCACTATTTTCGTAAAAATTTATAATAGCTAGTTTAGTATGGTAAATAATTAAACAACATATTTTTTTTAGTCCATAGGATTTTTCGTTAAATTAATCGGGCTCGTATACTATTTATTACATATTTTTCTAGTATAAGCTTATATATTGGCTTAATATGTAATATAGTAATTAGTATTTATTGAATAGTTGTCAAATTCATGTAAAATGAACACTTTAGGGTATATTAAGGGTTACTAGATAAGTTTGGAAAGTGTGATTTTTAGAGTTTTCAGTTTAGTACTAAAGCTCAATCGAGTCAATTTCAGAGTTAAGATAGCGTATGGTCGAGTCGTAACACGAAAGGGTATTTTTAGGTTTTTAAAGATATTAATCAATCTTGTTTCTTAATATATTAATAGTACTCAAAATAACAATCATGATGATATAAAGTTTACTGAAATCGGATGAGAAATGAGTAAGGTACGATGAAACGAAGTTTAAAAATGTAGAAATAAAAGCTTATAATAATTCGGGTTTGACCCATACTTAATTTGAAGACTATGTTGTATTTTCATAGGTGTAAGATATAAGGAATGGCTATGTCGTGAAGTTTAGGATTTTGCGCTATTACTATGACTAAGTAAGTAGATCTGACCCATGCTTAGAGTAGATATATTGCTACTTATAATATTGCGTACTGTTTGATACTGTGTTGATTGAATATAAGTATATCTTGGGTGAACTGATATGCTACTATGGTGAAATGCTAATGTGGTGATTATAAATGATAGCAACTATACATTGGTTGCATTGTTATGTTGCTACATTGGGTAATGAATTGTGTTTATGAATGATTACGCTAACTAGAGAAGTTGAGTGATTGCTAACTCAATCTTTTGGGCGTTCACTTAAGTGAACCCTAAGTAAGATACTAAAATTCTATTAGGGAGAGTTCGAAAACTAGAATCAGATCATTAGGTTGAATAAAACTAGAAGATTGATTGTATTGATTGATATTCTTGAGGTGCTAATGCATATTATGACATGGCATGACATAAAAAGAGACCTATAGGTTAAAACTTTCAGAATGAGCCTTCCAAATGATCATGGAAAAAACATGACTTTATGAACTTAATTTTTGGAGGCATATAGATTGTATTGCCCGAACATTGTGACTATTTTGATATTCAAATTTAGTAGACTATATGTGTAGTCTAATTTGGCAGTGTTGCCACTTTGATTTGGTAAACTATAGTATGTAGTCTAATTTTGTAAAATTGAGGATCCTACTCCCAAGCAACTCCTTGTTGCCCTTTTTGATAATGGTAGGCTACAGTTTGTAGTCCAATTTAGTGGGGGTCCTACTCCCAGGCAACTCTTTGTTGCCCTAGGTTCCTAGACGTTGTATCTAGATGCCCGGCTATGTTGACTAATTGGAAGAAGTTTGAAGGGCATAAGATATCGGTACCGATGCATACCACATGCATGAGCATAGCATGCTGCATTGTTATTTGTAAATGCTCGGTTAAGCGAATGCATATGTGAAGTTAAACCTGCAGGTTATGATTGAAATGTTTTAGTTGTGATATGTAATATTGTCTATATTACATTATATGTTATCTACTCTTATTGAGCTTTAGTAGCTGAGGAGATAAAATATTTTATCATCAAGTTAATAGCATCGTGAACGGCCCAACGCTAATGGGGGATATATATACTGAGAGTGTAAGTTAGAGTCAGTGACTTTTATATGGAGCTTGTACTAGGTTAGAGATCTTATTACTATGAAGACGATAAAGGAAAAAGATGGTTCATGTTTTGATGTAAATATTATGTTGTACATATAAGTTGTAATAGGAAATCTAGTTGAACTCCAATGTAGAAACCCCTTTAGTATACAAACAATGTTGTTTTTTTAATAAATGGGCAAGTTAAGTTAAGTTTTCAATAGGTATTCTTGTATAATGGTACATCCTGTGCTATGCTAAGAAGTGATATCCTTTAGGTGGTGTCGAAGCATTAATTAGGGACCATAACCTTTAGGTTTGTATGAGATATATAGGGTAGTTAGGTAACGAAGTGTCATAGTTTAGCAAAACAACTATAGTAATTATCTATAGAATTTTATGTGATGTTTATTTAGAAAGATGATTTGTAGGGAATGTGGAATGTCAGCAATGAGCCATATATCTATGGAGTAAAGGGAGAATCTATCACAACAACCTCAACCTAACTCCGAACAACCATGACATATGGAGGAATTAGCATACAATTTACGGTTGTATGGGCAGGAGTTAGTGGATATGGAGATAAGTTAGCTTAGGTACAATGATTAGTGAAACCAATCAATGGAAAGAACATTGATCCTTTGATGGTATAAGAATGGATTGACTTACTAAAGAAAGTCTTTGAAGTACATGAAATTGAGGAAAATAAGAAAGTTGAGATAACTACTATTTTGTTAGATGGAGATGCAAGTAATTGGTAGGAGGCATAGAGATGAATTTACTAGAATAAATTGGTTAGGCTATATTTAAAGATACATTTTTGGAACGATATTTTCATAAGTGTGTAAGAGAGCAAATGTGTGAAGAATACTATAAGCTAAGACAACGGGGCAAGACAATTGAAGAATATGAGAGAGATTTCAATAAATTATTGAAGTTTGCTCCTAAAGCTGTATAGAATAATGAGATTTCTAAAGTTGAGTGGTTTAAGGCAAGGCTTGATCTTT
The DNA here is from genome assembly GCA_024138015.1 of Lumnitzera littorea. Classification (NCBI taxonomy): domain Eukaryota; kingdom Viridiplantae; phylum Streptophyta; class Magnoliopsida; order Myrtales; family Combretaceae; genus Lumnitzera; species Lumnitzera littorea. The sequence goes on from JAMXBB010000008.1 coordinate 56,488,447, forward strand.
ATTACTAGGTAGAATTGAAGAGGAGTAGGGTGGAAAGATATACTAATGTTGTTAATGAAACTCATTTGATAAAACAAGTTCGTAATCTTTGATAAGCTGCAAATGAGATTGAGAATAAGAAAAGAAAGTTGGATGTTGGTTCTAGTAGTAAAAGTAATATAGTTAAAGGAAAGAAGTTGATTCGACCTGCAAAAAGAAATAGAAGGCCTCTATCAAAAATACAACTTTGTTGGAGGTGTAATGATAAGCATTGAGCTAGGGAATGCTTAGAATTGATAGGAAAGTGTTATAGGTGTGGTGAAACTAGACATCTAGCTAAGCAGTGTTATAACCCTTATCTAAGAGGTATATATTGTTCTTGATGCCATCAGCGAGAGCATACTATTCGACATTGTATAAGATAGCAACAAGAGAGTCCAGTTTAGCAGCAAAACCAAAGTAATGAATCATGACTGGGAAATAAGAATAAATGACCTAAAAGGAAAGAACCTAAGCTTAAGGAGCAAGATATAATGTATGCTTATGCCATTCAGCGAGAAGAAATTAGAGATCACCAGATTGTGATAGGTATAACCTCTAAACTTGATAATTTAGATTGTTTGAGTGCTTGGTAGCTGATAATTGATAAATAAGAAATACTTGAAAGTAGCAATATAGTTATCATAAGAATGTTTTATGACTGGTGTGTATAAGAGATGGTTATGCCTATACATATACTCCGTTTAATATTAGGGCAATTCACTTTTATATATTAAAAGAGTATATTAATAGAAACAAACTATTTATAGAAATTTTAGAGTAAATAGTTACAACCCCTGTTAAAGGAAAACAAGTGGTGCAACATAGAGTGAATGATAGGGAGTATTAATGTAGACACTCTTGAGATGATTGTAGAACTAGTTATCTTAGATATATAAGGATTGAATGTAATACTGGAGTTAAGCATGGAGCAAATGTTGACTGTGAGGGAAAGATAGTAACATTTAAGTAGCCTTATGGAAAGGGAATTATAGAAGATGTATTGAAACTTAAATGTTGAGAGAAGTTATGGAAAGAAAAAGAACTTGTAAGAAGAAGTAATGCAGATTCTGAAAATGATATGTATGTTGTAATAAAGTAAGCAAAAGTTCTTATTGGAATGAATGGAATAGTGAGAAATATCAAAGGTAGATGATCATGAGAAAGCTTTAACAATAAATCAAAATTTCATTTGAAGTATAATTGGAGACTAATTCAAGGATTGATCTTATATCAAATGAAATTGTGATCTATAAGGTAATAGCCAATGATAAGAACAAGGAGTCAAAAGATGATAAAGTGTGTGAAGTTACTAAGATATAGAATTGCAAAACTTTGACATATATACCTTTCCTATACCCTTAGCAAATGTGATAAATAAGAATAGTATGGCAAATCTATGACTTTCATGACTCATTTGTTAAGTCTCATATCTGTTATGACTCTCATGTTTTTCATGAAAAAATTTCCTATCCTTGTGAGCCCTATAATATCATTTGTTAGTCAGAAAAGTGTCTAGTTTCTTTGTGAGTCTTATTTGTCAAAAGTCATGTCAATTCATGCTGAATCTAACCAAGTCCACTTAGTCTAAGTCATTCTTTATCTTCTTGATGTGCAAGTTGGTGGAAAGTTTAGATTTGCCAAACTTATTCTTGTGAATATATGTGTTAACTATAGGAAGTGCCCAAGATCTTAATTATAACCATTAAGTGACAACTTTAGTATAAAACCTATATACGTAAAGAAAGTAAATCGTTATGTTCATCCTAAGTGGAAATTAGGACTTAGACAATGCATAATGATAGTGACGAGGTGAAAAAATATGTTGGCTAGTTGTAAGACAGATAAGGAAATAATGGGAGGGATGGTTATGAATTCTATAAGACTAATTAATACAAGATTTTAAACTGATGAAGGGATGAAACGAGAATTGAGTAGAGCTACTAGTGCGGATAGTAATAAAGGAATCATATAGGAACATGCTAGTTCAATATGAATAGTTGTGAGGGGTAAAATTATAGATAATAATATGATGATTGCAGTACCTAAGATAAGAAACCAACAAAATAATGGTAATGGACTAGATACTATTGGAAAGATGATGTAAATAGAAAGGGAGGAGGAAAACATAACCTACTATATTAAGCTTATGTAGTAAAAGTAAAAAATGCAAAATGAAGGAAGTAATGAGATAAGTAAGTCAAACAAAAAGTTTACGAGTTTATAAACTTGAGGTTAAGATACAAGAGTTAGTATTAAAGGATTTCACTTTTAACAATAGTTGATGATTGTGATGTGATGTAGAAATCAATGTTATGCAGTGAAAGCGCAATATTGGTTCATCAACATGAATATCCTCGATTGTAGAAGTTTGAAGGATGAAACTTTTTGTAAGAGGTATAAGATGTAATACTCAAGGATTTCGAGCTAGTTCAATAACTCTAGGATCCAAGCCCCTAAACTTAGGAGGCCGGGTTAAGTTATTAGTTTTATTTCAAACTTCACTGTAAAGTTAGAAAAGTTAGATGAAGTAATTCAAGTAAAGTCAATTTCTTAAAATAAGTTATATAAAAATATTAATTTGAGAAAAATATTAATTTATCGATAAAGTCGATAATCGTAAAATTTAAGCTTTTAGATATAGCGAGATATTATAGATAAATTAATTAACTTGCAAAAATAATAAATGAAGTTGAATTATACATACTATACATGTATTACATGTGATATACATTATATGTGTTAAATATATACATATAATAATAAATTATCAAAATTAGGTAAAATAATGGCAAATTAATAAGAAAAATTGTATGGATGAGTTACCAAATGATGTGTCAAGCTAGAATTAATTGTACATGATAAGTCAACACTTAGCTAATGATGAGTCAATACATGGCACCTAAGGAAAAGTGAAAAATGACATGTGTAATTATACTCTTTCATGCAAAAAAAAATCCAAAAATCCTATAAATAGGACCTCAAACCTCCTTTGAAATATTTTACAAACCTGAAAACACAAAAACATAAATTTAGAAAATCGAAAAAAAAATAGAAATAAAATAAAAATTGAACAAGAAATAGGTTCGTGTACCAAACCACAACCTAAGTTAGAGTGGCAAAGAGGTTCGATAGTGGGTGGCTAGGGAAAGTGTTCTGACAAAGAGCGGTAGTCAGAGATGGCTGATTCAAGAGAACTAAAATTTCACCTGTAATTTATTTAATTTGCTAAAAATATCAAATGTTATCCATTAATTCTGAAATTTGGTTTTATAGGTTTATTTTAGGTTTAGATTAATATAGTAATTTTATTTTAATCAAATAATTAGTGAAAATATGAGTTCCTAAAGAAAATGCCTTGTTTGGGCAAAAATTAATCTAATTTTTATAAATATTAGATGATGTTGTTTCAAGCTCAATTTTTGTATGTAATACACCTAATATATATACCTAATTGTGGTAACAATAATTTTCAGAATTAAGCATGTTTACTATTTTTTATAATTATTTTGAATAAAATAGTCAGTTTTACAGAATTATTGAAATAATTAGTTTTTGATAAAATTGATGAATGAGCCCTACATATTTAGACTTCTGAATGTTTATGATGATATTTGGAATATTCAATTTTTATCTCACTCATAAATTTATTTATTTTTCTTAATTTTCCCATAATTTCAAGCTAAAATTACTATTTTCGTAAAAATACATAATAGGTAGTTTAATATAATTCATAGTTAACAATTAAACTACATATTTTTGTGAGTCCATAGGATTGTTCATGAATTTAATTGGGCTCATATACTATTTATTATATATTTTCCTAGTATAAGCTTATATATTGGCTTAATATATAATATAGTAATTAGTACTAGTCAAATACTTCTCAAATTCATGTAAAATGAACACTTTGGGATATATTAGGGGTTATTGGATAAGTTTAGAAAGTGTGATTTTTAGGATTTTTAGTTTAGTACTAAAGTTTAATTGAGTCAATTTCAAAATCAGGGTAGTGTACGGTCGAGTCATAATACGAAAGGGTATTTTTAGGTTTTTGAATATATTAATCAATCTTGTTTCTTAATATATATTAATAGTACTCAAAAGAACAATTGTGACAATATATAGTTTACTAAAATCGGAAGAGAAATGAGTAAGATATAATCAAATGAAGTTTAAAAACACGGAAATAAAAGCTTATAATAGTTCAGGTTCGACCCATACTTGATTTGAAGACTATGTTATATTTTCATAGGTGTAAGATGTATGGAAAGACCTCGTTGTAAAGTTTAGGATATTTCACTATTACTAAGACAAAGTAGATTTAACCCATGTTTGGAATATATATATTGCTACTTTTAACACTACGTGCTGTTTGATGCTGTGTTGATTAAATATGAGTATATCATAGGTGAACAGATATGCTATTGTGGTGAAATGATAATGTGGTGATTATGAATGACAATAACTATACCTCAATTGAATTCTTATGTTATAACTTTGGGTGATAAATTGTGTTTACGAATGGTTATGCTAACTAAGGAAGTTGAGTGATTGCTAACTCAACTTTTAAGTGTTCACCTAAGTGAACCTTAAGTAACATACTAGAATTCTACTAAGGAGTGTTCAAAAACTAGAATCGGATCACTAGGTTGAATAAAACTGAAAGATTGATTGTATTAATTGATATTCTTGAGGTGCTAATAAATATTGTGGCATGGCATAACATGGCATAAAAAGAGACCTACAAGTCAAAACTTTTAGAATAAGGTTTTCAAATGATCATGGAAAAAGTATAACTTTATGAACTTAATTTTTGGAAGCATATAGATTGCATTGCTCGAACATTATGACTATTTTAATAGTCCAATTTGGTATACTACATATGTAGTCTGATTTAGTAGTGTTGCCACTTTGATTTGGTAAGCTACAATATGTAGTCTAATTTTGTAAAGTTAGGAGTATCATCAAGTTAATAACATTGTAAAGGGCTCAATGCTAATGGGGGATATATATACTGAGAGCATGAATTAGAGTTAGTGACTTTTGTATGAAACTTGTACTAGGTAAGATTTTATTATTGTAAAGACGACAAAGGAAAAAGATGGTTCATGTTTCGATGTAAATATTATGTTGTATACATAAGTTGTAATAGGGAATCCAGCTAAACTCCGATATAGAAACCCTTTTATTATGTAAACAATGTTATTTTGTTAATAAATGAGCAAGTTGAGTTAAGTTTTCAATAAGTATTTTTGTATGATGGTGTATCCTCAGCTATGTCACAACTATGCCAAATGTGACAGTTGTGGTATAGCTGCTCGAGAAGTCGATACGTCTACTTAACGGCTTCAAAAACTATGTTGGCGTACATCAAAGCTCAGTACTTAACTCGATAGTAAAGTGAAACATGGAGGTCAAAGTAGGAATTTTTGTTTTGGATGAGGCTTTGAGCTAGTATTCTCTACGTAAAGCCTTAGAGTCCTCTAACTTGGCTGCGTATGATTGGTTTGAAGAGTTAATTCCTATCAAACACTAGAGAGGGTCTAAGGAAATCTTACAACTTTCACTAGTTTGGAAAGAGTAGAGCAACCAATGGAGGTAAAAAGCCCTCATTCTCATATTTCTTGTGTAATGGCCCATTGAATGTAGCTAAATGTTTAGATAAGGTTGCTGTCAATGCTATGGTATGAAAGCCAAAGAGTATATGTCAAGATGAAGAGTTAGGGAGGATTAACCCTAAATGGGCATGTTATATACGTTGTTGACTGTTGAAAAGAGTTCCTTAGCAAGACATAAGCCCCGGATCGTGACACATAGGCAATTCATACATAATGAATACAAAATTTAATTCAAATATATACATCTAAAGACATCATATAAAAGAAGTTATATATAGAATTAGTTATTTTTTATGTATAAGGTTAATGACATTTAGCCCTAACAAATCAACGTTAAAGGCATGTAATGGAAATGAAATAATGATACCTTATAAAGATGGGATCTAAAAAAGAAATGAATTTTCATAATTATATACTATATCATGATGTATAAAAAAGATGATGATTATAAAATTTTTACCATAAGATTAACAAATAAATGAAATACCAAACATATAACAAATAAAGTCCAGTAGGCAAGAGTAAAAGATAGACAGTATTCAATTCGTATATTATGTGGTGTTTGGACTATTCCTTGGTCTCCATGAGCACAATATTGCCTCCATTCAAGTACTTCAATTAATCACAACCTCTATTGGCTCAAGCTCTTGAACAAGTTTCTATATTTCTCAAATCATAAGTACAGTGCACCATCTCAAAGAATAAGCAACTGATGAACAATGCGCTATAATGTTTACAACATTTTGCAAAGAATGAGTTCGAATATAAGGAAATTGACGAAGAGGGAGGCAAGTATAAATTTTGCAAATGGCAGCTCTTTCTTATCTTCATAAATTTGCCTGAATGTGTATTTATTAGCTTAGACAATTTGTCAACTATTAGCCCATCTTTTTCATTCATCTTATGCTGGTTAATGGCTAGTCTTTACAACTACCGGCCAATCAGCAGGCAAGTTACCGTCTGATCGATAGCTTCAAAAGCTACCGTCCTCTTTGGCATTCAAAGGCTTCACAAGTCGGTGATGATTACAAAAAGTCCAAAAGGCTCTTCGTTAGTGTCGATCGGTCACCATCTAAGCTCCCATCCGGTCGGTAGGCAAGGGTTTTATCTCCACATAAAACGCCCTCACAAGCAGGACACCAAGGACAATGCAACTTGTCAGTAGGCCCGGCAACATGAAAGTCTGGTGTTTTTCAACCAAAAAGCATAGGAACGTATGCAAATATATTAAGGGAATTCGTACACGAAGATGACTCGTGTTCGTAGGTTCCTGTTACTACAAGAGTTATACATCTTCTCATAGGCTTTTAAGACATGTCTTATAGAATATCCACATTACGAGTCACAGTCACGCGCATACTATATCACTATTTTTAAATTTATCATTCCGTAATATAGTACCCTAATGGAGTGACATGCCAAGATATTCTGATGAAAGTCCTCTACTTTAAATTTTCAATTTGTGAAAATTCAAACTCTAAGATAGTGATTGATTAATGAAATTGGATAATACAATACTTTCATACCACATTTGGTATTTTTAATATTTGATACAAATTTTTGTGATTAGAAAATTTTAAAAAAATAATTATTTATATTATAAATTACAATAAAGTTCAGCAAAATTATTTAGGAACTTTGTATCAGGTTGTTTTCACAATTTCAAAGATATACTTTTTCTCTATTATGAAATATATTTTTGTACTATCCATTATATTGTATAAATATTTTAGTTTTAATTTAGCACCTTAAAGCCTTTTGCTACAATAACTATGATCAATATGTCCACTAAACAGTCAACTAAAAATTTGTCAATTGCTTTACCACAAAAATATGGTAACTAGATCATACCGAAGTGCACAAATAAAAAATACAAATTTATAGTGCATGTATCCCATAAATCCAAATGCTTTTGCTACCTTGTCCCATTGGCCCATATCAATAATCTATCCGTTTTTGGCAAAATAAGTAAACTTTTATTTTTGATATTTCATATTTTGCTTGCATTTTGCTACGCGTAAAAATATACCACAACAAATCAAATCTCCTATTCATGGTTGGTAAAATCGTGATTTTACTATTTATTTGAATGTATAGAATTGATAAAAGTATATAAAATCGTATAAAATCAATAAAATCATAAACTTATAAAATTGTATATTAAAGTTGATAATTATACAAAAAATTTACATATAAATGATTCTATATCTATATTAACTAAGAAAAATATCATAAAATTATAAACTTATTAAATCATATTTTTGACATGTGATTTTAATAACTATATTACTATTTGAGTTCAACATTTTTCTTTTTGCAAGTTCGTTTTCGTTGTTATCCCGAGAAAGTTTTAAAATATTTATTCATCTCATTCCTAATCTTAGATAAGTTTGTTCAAATAAAACAGCTAATACTATGGCAAAGGAAAAAAATAAAGAAAAAAATAGAACAGATAATATTATTCTTTTCATGGCGGCGCAAAAGTGATGAGGACGCTGTGGACACCATTTGAGATTAATGATATGGAAACTTAGTTCCATGAATCTAGCCATTAAAGGCCGACAAAAAGTTTGATCGGAAAGGAAAGGAGAAAAAGCCATACAAATAATTGAATGGTTGTGACAACTTTTCCCTATTGGGCGTTTTGATGCATAAACCATATGGTCATGCATTTTTCCCCATTCTGGCCCACCTTTCCTGCGTCACAAAATATCACAAATATCGAATGCCGCATTATCTGGTCAAGCATATCATGCACCACTTCTAGAGTTAAAGCTACTACATCAAGTAGTAAACTCGTCCTTCAAAAGCAGCAGGAAGAAAGAGTATGCCCATGAAACAGGCAAGAATTGCAAAATTACCCTTCTTATATTATTTAATCTCCTCTCTTTGTTCGTGAAGCCATTAGCTTACCTTACTAAAATCACACAGATAATGTACCAAGATGGACTATTTCACTTGTTTCTTGTTCCTCTGTTTGATACTATTTTCCCTTCAATTTCTTCAAAAGTGCCATGGTGGTAAACAATTTCCTCCGGGACCATTTCCACTCCCAATTATAGGAAACATCCTACAGCTTGAAAACCCACATAAAGCACGAGCTAAACTTGCACAAAAACATGGACCTATAATGTCACTGAGGCTAGGTTCCATTCCAACTATAGTCATCTCATCTTCTGAGATTGCTAAAGAAGCATTGCAAAATAATGATAAAGAATTATCCAACAGGCATATCCCCGATACCGTCAAAGCATGCGACCACCATCTCAATTCATTGGTATGGTTGCCTACAACATCCCAATGGAAAAAATTGAGAAGAGCATGCGCAACATAAATATTCACGGCTCAAAAATTCAAAGATGGAGAATCAAACCGTTGCGAAAAGGTAAACGAACTGATAGAGTTTGTGAGCGAGTGTTGTATACAAAAGAAAGCCACTAATATTGGTATGGCCACTTTCACGGCAATCATTAACTTGATGTCGAATACCCTTTTCTCTGTGGACTTTGCAAATTACAGTAGAGACTATCCAGCTAAAGAATTTGAAAAGCTCTTTACTGGTGTTATGGAAGAAGTTGGAAGGCCTAATATGTCGGACTTTTTCCCTACATTTCGAGTGTTTGATGTCCAAGGGGCTCGTCGAAAAATCACTGTCTACTTTAAGAAAATCTTTGATATATTCGATGTGATTATTGCTTAGCGTAGGGCTTCATCGTTCAACTCTTCGTCAGCTAAGAAAGATGTGTTAGACAGTTTACTTGGTCTAGAAGAGGCAAGGAAATTGAATAGAACTGAGGTCAAACAATTGCTTCTGGTGCGTACTCTCCTTTGCTTCCAATTTTACATTGTTTTTACTAGTAGATATATATTCACTAAACTCGGAATAAGTTATTCTACATCACAAACTTCTAAATATTTGTATTGCAAGTTAAGTAATACAAAACAGTTGTCTAGGTAATTATAGCTGACGTGTCACGAATGTTATTAGCGTATTAGGATAAAACAAATTCAGTTCCCCCTCTTATTTGCTGTGGAACGGAGATGCTTACAAGTACATATAATATAAAACTTTAATGGTAAAAGTCTAAGCATTATCTGGAATTTTGACCTCCTGTGGCTTGGTAATGGTCTGACTACAATTTCTCGGAGAACCTTAAAAAAAAAAAAGAAATTAAGATAGAAAATAAAATATAAGAAAAATAAAGAACATATGGAAAATTTATGGACTTAGTAGATTGTTTTGAAAAAATTAAGACATGTTATGAAAAATGGGAATAGTAAGAAAATATGAAAATTACACTGGACTAGTGTGTGGGGGTTCAAATCGTAAGGATCATGTGTGTATTGTGTATTAGATCGTACTATACGTGATTAAGGAAATAATTTAACTTATATGTATGAGATGATTAAGTGAGATAGGATGAAGAGGAGAAGTAAGCAATCTTGATAGACTTTAACACGTTAGGTGATAAATAGAAGAGTGCGATAGCATCAAACTTCATAATTGATGAAGAACGGAGTAGTGTTCCAAATGATGAAATGAATGGGGTATTTACAGGAGGTAATGGGTGGATTTGACCTACTAGATCATGATGTTGATCAATGGCTAAGATTTAAATATTTTATAAATAAGTATCAAGTGAGCTATTTTCATGAGTTTAAGCCCAAATAAAAGGCTTTATCATCTTTCAATGCAAGCTAAACCAAGAAAGATTAGAACGGGTGAATCGATCCAACGAGCTCTACTTCAAGCCCACCATATTAATTCTCTTTTGATCATCCCGAATTCTTATGAGTATGACTCTTTAGAGTATATCTACAAATTAATCTATGATTACAACATACATATATTAATTTCTAGTAAGATAAATTCATTAAAATACAAATTAATTATAAAGATATGGAAAATTAGGAAACTTAGATGGAATTTGAATATGCACAATATTATGAAAGATAAATAAGTGGAGAATAGAACAAGCAAACTCAAATTGTCTTAGCAAGTAATACAATGATATCCCCTTTAAGTCCCAAATGTTAATCCTATAGAATACCAGTTACACTAAGAAGTGAATTTCATTTAAAAGACAATCTATTTTAATTTATCATAAATTAGGCTAAAATTTTACTAAACTAAGAAACTAAACATAAAGGCATGCCTACTCTCATTGATTCGATTAAACATGGTAGTTGAGACAAATAAGTTTATCAAATTCCTAAAAATCTTAGAGATTGCATAAGTGGAACAAATATCCATGCTTCTAGACTTAGGGAAGGGCGAGGTTTAACCTGTGAACTGGACTAGATCGACTTAGACCTATGAGCTATGGGTTTAAATTATAGCTTGACTCATCGGACTTAATGGGTCAATACAATTTAATGTGTTGGATCAGTCGAACCAATAGATCTAAGCTTGAGTCGAAGAATCAACAATTCAACTCATTGGTTTCAACTCGGAAATTATATAGAAAAAAATGCAAGTTTAAGTAATTTAAATGTAAGTTTTCACCCTAATTAAAATATTAAATATATTGCTACTTATATTTATAAGTTAATACGAAGACTGAATAATACATATAGATTTATAAGAAAAGAATTATTAAAACCCGTATATTTTAATGTTAGTGAAAGTAGATAGTTTTGGTATAAAATATATTATTTTAACCACCAAAGGAGTTTGAGGCATAAGATAAAACAAGTTTCATATAATCTTATCTAGCTTTTAAAAGAACATTATTTTTATAATTAATATATTTTAATAATTTACAAAAAAAGTAGGTGTATTTATAATTAATACCATTAAAAGTAATAAGGAATATAATTATAGTATATGTAAAATGACAAGTATATGATAGAAGTTAAATAGATATTGTTCTCTTTACAATACTAGTCTATTCCCATATAAATTATATTATTTTTTAAAGTTTTTTTGAAGTAATAAAATATCACATAAGTATTGCTCATTGTAAGTCTAGTCTCATAATGATTATATTAGTAAACATTTCTTGAAATTTGTTTATAAAAAGAAGTTTTTTCACTCAATTCACCAATTGTAGGCATATTGTAATAATTGTACATTGTTGAAAGTACAAAATATTAATTTTATGCCCAATAATTAATGTGGTAAAATAGTCAAAATTTTTAATTTTTGTAATATATTTGTAGTATTTTTTTTTTACAAATTAAAAATAAACATAAAAGAATTTTTTCCCAAAATAAAAAAATTTGACCAATTCATGGGTTGAGAACCGACCCGTTGAACTATCAAGCTAAATGAACCGACTTAAGCCAAGTTGATCCAAGTTCAAGAGAAATTAGGCCCTTGATAGGATGGGTTTGAGCCAAATTCGACCTTACCCCATGTTACATGATCTTGCACTACCAAACTAAGTAATTACACCAAAATGAGTAAGTAATAGGATTGTTAATTAGGTTTCAACACATGAAGGCACATATACTAGTTACTAAATCACTACATTAGGATGACCTCATGTGAACAACGTTAAACTTTAGTCAATAGAAGTTTGATTATGTGTTTGTGTGCTTCAGAGCTTTGACTTTGGTCAAGGTCATTTTGCCTTTAACCTACTTTGATCGAGTGAAGTGGAAATTTGTCTAGCTGAAATGGTTTTCTCCTCTTGACTTGGAATTTGGCCATTAATTGTATTGCTCACAAATGGACTTTTGATGGAAGTAGAGGCTAATAATTAGACTCAAAACATGCATAAAAATAATGATAATTTAAGTTTTATCCATGAACCTTTAAGATAATGAATAATGGAAAGTAACTCATTTTGACAATTATAGAGAGAGAAGAGGTACAAATTAAGTTGTTTATCAAGGTGCTATTAAAAAAGAGTGGACTAAGTAAACATTTAACAATATATTTATATAAGGATCATCTAAAAGAAATAATTACTATCATGGTCAAGTTTCAAATTTTGTAGAAAAAGAGTCATTGAATATTTAGCACCAGTAAGACCCTTATGTTGCAAACTCTCTTATGTATATACTAGCACTAATTTGGCATATAGTAGTTCATGTAAGAAAGCTCAATACAAGGAGAGAAGTTATCAATTTAAGATATTTTCTCCTAAAAGCTTCATCAAGAGCAAACTTTATAGCATTTTTAGAAGCATTTGGATTTCCATTATAAGAGTTGCAATAAAGAAAAGTAAATCAATCTTAGATTGGTAGAAGCACAAGATAAAAAATTTCAAAAATTTCTTAATCCATTATATTGCAACTTAATTTCAACCATTAATGATTGAATAAATGGAACATCTACTCAACTAGTTATGCCATAATAACCTTCAATGATTTCATATAGATCTTTTCATCAATTTTACCAATCTTAGAAACATCGTATTCAACAACTAATTAATGGATTTGGTAATTGCAAATTATTACAGTTTCAAATATATAAGGATGCAATTGAGCGGATTGTATACAAGACTCATGCAACTCAATAAGAACCCTATAGAGTAATACCTAACAAGGTTAAGGGTTGAGTTTTGGGATTTGATTCAAAATCCAAAAGAATTTAAGGTCATGTTTTGGGATTACAGAAAAACCCCATGAAAAATTTGACTTGGTAAAAAATAATATATTATTTACTCTTAACCTATGCACTATGTATGCCCTACATAATTTCTATATTATACAATATATTTGATTTTCAAATTTTATTTGTTGTGTAAGTTAGTAAATATAATTCTAATTCTATCTAGTTGTTTTCCTTTATTCTCTCTTTCATCTTATCTGAACTCTATAAAAACTTACTCTTATAAGGTCATTTAAATCATATAACAACCTGCCTTATAAGGTTTTTGGGTTGGGTTTTGAAAATAATGGCTAAAACTTTATAAGGCTTTTATAGAGTTATAGAAAATGCTAGATCCTAGAGGGATTCATAAACCTATCTTAAACTTAGCCCTAGTTAAATCTTTGGAATAAAAAAATATAGGGAGAAGCTTTATAACCATGAAATTGTACAACTTTAGTTTAAGCCTTCATCTTGTCTATGATGCCTAGCAACAAGGCAAGCTTTAAGTCTTGCAACTACAACACTGATCTATCTTTTATTACACTATATAAATCCATTTTGATTTGACCATCTCAATTGGCGGTAACGTAGTCTAATCCCAAGAATGAGTCGCCTCAATTATAGCCTCGTAATATGCATTTTATTCTTAAATAGCTAATAAACATAATGGATAAGACAAAGTTGGTTGGATAAAAATGCCAATAAGATAGTGAAAAATTACGTAATGAATCCCATCGCTTTATGTGAAGTTTGCACTTGTAAATTATTGATGAAGCTAAGTAATCCATGTAGGATATTTCTTTTTTTTTTTTTCCCTAAGATATATTCAAAGTTTTGTTGTCATGTCACTAGCTATATGAGACAAAAACGCTAGCATTGTTGTGATGCATCACTAATTTTGCCTACTCACATCTGGTGTATAATGCACATTTTGCATAGTGACATAGTTCATGAATTCCTAAATCCACTTTTTTGTCTCTCCATAAAAAATTAAAGAAAAAAAGCCAATGATTGCATAGGATGGTACCTCTAAGGAAGCAATCTATTACTCAACTAGATAACTCTTGTATGGCAATCCATAGTATCTAGTTTTTGAAAAAAAGGGTGTTGTCCAAGAAAACTATATTCATGAGGACTATGCCATCATAATATATCCTCCTCCCCTCCTCCTTAAATTCATTAGTCATTGCAATCGTTGCACTTCTTATAAGAAAAAACTCAACACTTACTGGGTGAACATCTAAACTACTATTTGGAAACCTTTTAGAGTCATAAGTAAGGTATGTCCTCTTTACATGGGAAGTAAGAAAGTTGTCCCTAAGTACACGAATAACCCTTTTATTATTTAATTAAAGGGAAAAAAATTGCTAAATGATAAAGAAATTTACTTTGCAGACACTATTTTACTCTTTACTCACTTTTGTGTTGATGCTCATTTTATGTCCTAATGCTTGCTCTATATGTAACTGTGTCAGTTCTATGTTATATATATTTTACATGACAATGCTTTCACAAGGTAAAATATGTTCAACATAACAATGGTCGATCCATGAAATTTGCAATCGATACGGAAATGCTTATTAAATCGAGATCGAACTAGTATCAATAAAAATATTATGTTAAAGTTTTGATTTATATATAAAATAATAAAAATTACATATATATTTAAAAATTAAAAGCTAAGAGCTTTTTAAGTTTATATTTTGTTTTTCTTTGATCTATGTTTATTTATTTTTTTAGTAAATTGATGTATTTTCTAAAAAATACAAGATAAAATAATATATTTTAATTTGAAAAATCTCGATAGGTCCTTATAGAAACTAAGTTAGATTTGTCGGATTAGCTAGTTGAACTGACATTATTGTCGATGAAAGTCAAATAGATGACATAGATTAGCTTTGAGGAGAGATCAGATCGAACCTAATTAGATTGAAGTATTAATCTAGATTTGACAACACTAGCAATAAGGCCAAATCTAAAGAATAAGTTAGACCTTTCCATGAAACTTCCAATAATCTCGAGGATAAGATCTCTTATAACATACATGTTTAAAAAACCCAAAAGAAACCTTAGCAAATACGAAAAACAAGAAGCAAATAAAAGCCCACCAAGTAAATAAAATGGCAAAGGAAAGGAAAAAATTCAAAAAAGTAAAAATTTAGATGGCCATGAAATGACCTCGGTGGCAGGCATATGTATGGGTAATGGGTGGCTGTTAGTCAATAGTTATTCACAGTCAAACTACAACTCCTCGTTGCATACGGATCATAGTTAGCTAAAAATAACCGTCTACGATTTATAAATCTTATCTTTGACATTTATCTTATCTCTTTTTGTGCTCATCTAATTATGTTATATGCATATCAAGCACATCAGTATTGGCATATTTAAGAATATTATAACAAAAAGTTTATTGTTGTCTGTATAAATAATCTTTTCTTGTCATTATAATTTTATTCTCATTTTTCATAATTAAAATCGATTTTTGGCGATTAATTTGTGGAAGATTCTATATGTTTATTTAATCATAATCAATTTGTAAGCCCTGATATGTTACTATTTTGTTTCATATAATTTTTTTTTAGGTAACATATATACTATTTTGTTTCATATTAATCTTGGTTATTCTAAGTAGGACTTGTTCATCGCGGGAGTTGACACGAGCTATGTTACAGTGGAATGGGCAATGGCAGAACTACTTCGAAATCCCCATGAGATGGCAAAAGCTCGAAAGGAACTCGATCAAATTCTCGGCCAAGGAGCAATTGTACAAGAGCAAGATATCACGGAACTTCCATATTTACAAGCAATCATTAAAGAAACTTTTAGGTTACACCCTCCATCTCCTTTATTAGTTCCTTGTAAAACAAAGACCACTCTACAAATAAGCAGGTTCGTGCTGCCAAAAGACGCACAAGTACTAATAAATTTATGGGCCATTGGGCGAGAACCAAAAATCTGGTCAACTCCTGTGTCCTTCATGCCTGAAAGGTTCCTTGACACTAAGATAAATTTTAAGGGAAGAGATTTTGAGCTCATTCCTTTTGGAGCTGGAAGAAGGATTTGTCCTGATTTACCATTAGCTCATTGGATGATGCATTTGGTTTTGGAATCTCTTATAAGATCTTTTGATTGGAAGCTTGAAGAAGGTTTGAGACTAGAAGACACGGACATGAGTGAAAAATTCGGGATTTACTTGCACAAGGCTAGTCCTCTCTATGCATATCCATTAAAAACTAGTTTGTAAATAATTAGTAATGGGTAATAAATTTCCTGACAAAAGTGTGTTGGATAAGAGGGTACTTGTGTATATAAAATCGAATAACACAAGTCTCTTTATTTTGTTCTACTGGGTTACACCGTGTGGTTTGTCTCTAGCAAAAGAATTTAAAGTGGCTTATAGGCCTCGGTTTAATTCTTTATAATTGTGTTTATTTTTTAGCTTCTTTTTCATGCCTTTTTTTTTTCTTTTTACTATTTTCCAATGCATGGGCATTTTGAGCCTTTTTTCTTATTTATTATAAATACTTTATTGTTATACTAAAAAAAAATTTGCTAAAACAATATTCTTATTCTCATTACATACAACTCATGATTTTGTGGATAGCATTAAATACCACGGACAACTCCAAGGGAAGTGGCCTCAAGCTCCTGAAAATTTTAATCTAGTATTTCATTAGTTAATATTCCGACAACTTTTTCAGACTTACGAATTAAAAATACATATAATTTCCAAAATACTAAATATAAAATATCATGTAAACATAAATAAGAAATTTTCTTGGAACACAAAATTAAGAGATTACTTTTTTACATTTATAAGTCAGTTGATGACCTTTTTTTACTTTTGTGGGGGCACTTTATCATATTGTGTGCTTTGTAAATGAAAATGTCATCCTCTCTCCTCTCTCCTCCTTCCTTCACTGAAGAAATCAAACCCATTTTATAAACAAGCAGCCCCCTACGCTACCCCGATTTTTCACTTCTTCTACTTATTTTCTTTAGTCTACTCTCACTCTACCAAATCAGGACAAGCTTGATGGTTCATATCATGCCTCGAACATAGAAAGGTAACGACAACCCACCTCGTATCTTACTTAATTATGGCACCTTGAAGCTACCAATACTTCTAAACCGATTCAATTAATGATAACCCTTTTCAACTTTTCAGGGAATGTTCATTCATTTCATTTGTGGAATATTATAAAGATCCATAAATGTTGAATGTCCTTTTTCAATTGTCCACAAAACCTAGTTACAACTGTTAGTCCAATATCTAGATCATATAGACAAGGAAACATCTCTCTGTCGCAATCTCTCTAGTTGGTGTCATCTTAGTACCTATCACAATATTGGCAATCGAACTCATTGTACAAGATATTAGTAAACATATCAACACCAAAAAATGCTAAAAAAGGGAGACTAAGTTGCAATTTAGATGAGAGCATCCGGCTTAAGAATGCGATTCAACATAGGCATTTTTTAAAGTTCCTAACACATGATGTCGAAAATATCAAGAGACCATCTCAGAGGAGACGTGAAGAACAGGAGAACAACACTCATCTAAATGTGGCTATGAGAGATACAAGGGATGCAAATTCCAATAGAGTACCCAACGAAGTGATCAACACCATTGTCGGTGGACCTATTATTGGCCAGTCAAGTTCTTCAAGCCTGACTAACGCCAAAAATTACGTCTAAAATATTAAAGGCAAGAAGGTTAGGATCGATAACACAATTTTTTTCATAGAGGAAGACTTTAAGGGAATCTAGAGGTCACATGATGACACACTTGTTATCAGTGCAAGAGACACTAACTTCTACGTTAAGAAAATTTTTGTTGACATAGGAAGTTCGGTTGATATCATTTGTTAACATGCGTTCAACCAAATGAGACCTAAGATCAATGTACAGCTAAGATCTTATAAATATGATCTATATGCCTTCAACAATCAACCTATCCAAGTAGCTGCAGTAATTTCTTTATCGATATAGATTAGCGATGATAAGCGTCATCAAATGTTGGTCCTAATACAACATGATAATGGGATGACTGTATCAGCATCTATTCGATATTGTCCCTTCAACTGCACATTTTAAAGCCAAGTTCCCTACTCCAACAAGAGTCGACGTATGTAAAGGGGATTAGTAACTGGCAAGGTCTTTATATATGAGGGCCTTAAGACGAGAAGAGGTATTTAAGGTAGAAACCTATCTAAAAGGCAAGTCGGTTGGCATAGAGAATGTCAAGAGTGATATTGAGAAAATTTCTTTAGGAGATGACCTTGGGAAAACAACGAGGATAGGGAAACCCTTGTCAGTAGATATTCAATAAAATTTGATTAACTTCTTACAAGCCAATACTAACATGTTTGCATGGTCCCCTTTGAACATGCTAGGTATCTTGAGAAAAGTTATGGTATAGAAGTTCTAGATTGATTCGAGTGTGAAGGTGGTCTAACAAAAGAAAAGGCATTTTGCACTAATGAAATAAGCAGCAATAGAAGAAGAGATCTAGAAGTTATTGAAGGCATGATTTATTCGGAAAGAGCCTTATCCGATTTGACTAGCTAATTGTGTGCTAATCAACAAGTCTATTGTTAAGTAGCGAATGTGCATAGACTCCACAAATCTAACAAGGTATGTCCCAAGGATTGTTTCCTACTATCGAAAATTGATCAAATGGTAGACATAACCACTAGATACGCATTACTTTCTTTTATGGATGCTTTCTTTAGTTACAACCAAATCAAGATAGACAAGGAGGATGAAGTCCATACATCTTTTGTTACCACTTCTGGAACATATTGTTACAAAGTGATTCCCTTTGGGCTGAAAAATACCAGTGCAACCTACTAGAGACTTATTACCAAGATGGTCAAACCTTAGATACATAGAAACATCGAAGTACATGTTGCTGACATGATTATGAAGAGTGTGAAGGAGGATTGGCATCTTACCGACCTTGAGGAGACATTTGCTACACTAAGGAGATACAACATGAAACTTAACCCACAAAAGTGTGTCTTTGGCACAATATTAGGAAAAATTTTAAGATACATGGTTACTCGACGCGGCATTGAGGACAACCGGAGAAAGATTAAGGCTATAAGGAACATGAAATCCCATTGTACGGTCAAGGAAGTGTAGGAACTCACCAAGCAAATAGCCACCCTCAATAGATTTATGTCGAGAAGTGCAGATAGGTACACATAATTCTTTAAAATCTTAAAGAATCCGAAAGAATTCAAATGGTCCAGCAATTAAAAGAGAGCTTTCAACAATCTCAAAGAATTCCTTGTATCACCACGAATACTCTTGACACCCATCTTAAGAGAGAATTTACGTTTATATCTATTGATTTGTTGCTGAGCTCTTTCTTTTGTATTAGTCTGAATTGACAGCAAAGAGCATTGACCCGTTTATTATGTGAGTCATGTTTGTAAGGGCTAGATCTTCACTATACGAAAATTGAGAAATTTGTTTTAACAGTAGTTCTTTTGGCAAGGAAGTTGAAGCTCTATTTTGAGGCTTACTAGATCATAGTGCTCATTGATCAGCTATTGCGGTAAGCATTGCAACGAATTGACTCCTTTGGGAGGATGATACAATATGCCCTAGAACTAAATGCCCATGGTGTATAGTATAAACCTAGAACCGAATTAAAGGCTCAAGTGCTAGTAAATGATAATCGAATTCACTGATGAGGAGGATTGTAGAGAGATTACCAAGAGACCTACCTAGTTCCTTTATGTAGATGGTTCTTCGACGAGAGAAGGAAGTGGTGCAAGCCTTGTTCTTCAAGGCCACTATAATGTCAAGGTTCATTATGCTTTAAAATTTAGATCCCTGCCAGCAACATTGAAGTAGAGTATGGAGCTTTGATTGTCGAACTGAAATTAGTAAAAGAGATTGATGCCGAGAAAGATGAAGTGTTCTCTAATTTACAATTGGTGGTGAATCAGGTCACAGAAAGTTACGTAGCAAGGAAGAAGAGTTGAACAAGTACCTATTGGTGGAATGAATGCTCGTAGAAGAATTTCAATCTTTTTCCATCTACAAAATTCTAAGAAATGAGAATATTGCTACTAATAAGTTGTTAAAATTAGCCAATATGGCATTCCCCAATTTGAGCAACAAACTTTTTGTCAAATTTCTTCTATAAAAAAGTTTATTCACTCTTTCATAGAGCTATAAGTTAGCTCCTTGCCTGAAAGAAGAATCTTAGATGGATCCTTTAATAGATTATTTGAAATACGGTACTCTCCTTGATGACAAGAGAGGAGTGTGGAGATTGGCTTACTAAGCTACAAACTATATGCTGATTGATGGTCAATTGTACAAACATGGTATATCACAACCCTATCTTCGATGCCTTCCTTCAAAAGGTGCCTAAGAGGTGTTATTCGAACTACACGGTAATGTATGCAGTAACTACGTAAAAGTGCAAACATTGTATGTTTAAGTACTGCGACTCGGCTATTATTGGTTAACCATGAGAGAACATGCAAAGGAAGTTATTCGGCATTGTCCTTAATGCCAAAAGCACAAGTCATCGAGTCATGCGCCTACAACTGAGTTATGCAGCCTATCCAATCCTTAACCTTTCGCCCAATAGGGGTTAGATATTCTCGAACCATTTCTGAAATCTACTACCTAGTGACAATTCGTCATTATTGCTATGGATTACTTTACCAAATAGACAAAGGTTGAGGTAGTGGCAAAGATCACCAAGTAGAAAGTGGAAGCATTTGCTTTTAGCTCCATAAATCAAGATTCAGAGTTCCTTAAATGATAATCACAAAAAACAGCCTACAGTTTGACAGCAATAAGTTCCAAGCATTTTGCGAGAAGTTTGGCAACTGCCTTAACTATACGTTTGTAGCACACCCTTAGATGAATGGATAAGTTGAAGTCATCAACAAGATCATCTTGTACGGCTTAAGAAGGAAAGTAGATCAAGTTAGAAGGAAAGGGGCTGATGAACTGCCGAATGTCTTATGGGGGTACCAAACTACCTATAGAATTGCAACAAGAGAGACTCCCTTTAGGTTAGCATATGGTACGAAAGCCGTGTTATCCATTGAGTTGGATTTGCCTAATCTACAAATGTAGAACTTCGACGAAATGGTTAATCAAGTGGGATTAATAGCAAATTTGGACACCATTGATGAAATCAAAGATATTGCAAGAGCTAAGGTTATGGTATACCACTATAGAGTGGCAAGGTATTACAACCAAAAGGTAAAGCATAAGGTT
Organism: Lumnitzera littorea; assembly: GCA_024138015.1. Lineage (NCBI taxonomy): Eukaryota > Viridiplantae > Streptophyta > Magnoliopsida > Myrtales > Combretaceae > Lumnitzera > Lumnitzera littorea. The sequence goes on from JAMXBB010000008.1 coordinate 56,509,888, forward strand.
TTTCAACTTGAAGATTTGGTTTATCGAAAGATTGAGGCAACTAGCATATGAATGAGGTAAGGGAAGCTTGGCACGAATTAGGAGGGCCCTATTAGGGTTCGAGAAGTCGTTGGCGAAGGGGCCTAGCAACTAGAAAGGTTAGATGGATCAATCATCCCTCAAGCATGGAACATCGAGAATTTGAAATTATATTTCAATTGATTGACTGGATGATGTTCATCTCCATTTGTTTATAAGGTGACAGCTTACATGTTTGTAAGTCGATTCTTACTTTTTTATGAGAATTATGTTTGAAGTCTTATTATGTTTCCTATCCTCTTTATGATTGTCAAGTTAGTGAGTTCTAGACTGCATAGCAAACGAATTGACATAAGTTCTAGCCTATTGCGGTTAATGAACTACGTCAATTAATCTTATAACTGAGTAATGCAGCTAGTCCACGTCTGAAATAGCTAATGGACATTATCTATAAAGACCCATGAATTGAGCGTATGAAATAAAACACGTCGAGAAATAATTAGGTATATGAAATAAAATATGTCGAGAAATACTTGGCGTGTGAAATAAAAAACATACATCATATATACTAGAAAAATATGGTGCATAAAATAAAATGTACTTAAAGCAGTTAATATGAAGGATACCTTTCATTTAATAAAGTATTGTTACAAATACTTAGCCTAGTAGAGAAAGCAATAAACGAAGAATACAAAGAAAATCCTAAGACTTATTCTTAGAGTTAGTAGAAGTAATTTTTGGATTAGAGGCTGGGGATTTCTTTGAGTAAACTTCTTTCTCGATGCTTTGGGTCTTAAAATTGGTAGATTTCTCTTTCTATACATAGTGGATTTCTTTTGATAGACGTTCATTATCTTCGCCTGGATCTTCCACATGGGCTTCATTATTACCCTTCATAACTATCTTGACACTTGCCTCATCGTCATCGTCCTTGTTGGTATTGTTGACTTTGTCATCAGTGTCGATGAAGTCAAGGTAGGAGAGATCGTAATCAAGGTAAAGCTTCAAGATCTCATCTCTTATCGCTTAAACCCCTTCCAACAACTTCTTCCGTAGAAGTTTCTCATATTGTTGACTAAGAGTGACTATATTGAGAGCCTCTTCTACTGATGGTCCTCTCCTTACAATCTCCTTCAACTTGACAATACGACTTTATAAGTTCATGTTATTGGTCTCTAACTCTTTAATTTAATTCTAAGCTTATCTTCCTCATCGCTCATCGTGTAAAAAGTTTGGCCTAACCTTCAGCACTTTTTTTTCTTCTTCTGCAACTCCTCCTTTGGGCCTTCAAACTCTTTATATTGCTCTTCAATCTTGGCTTTTAGGTTTAAGACTTCATCAATAGTTAAGGTATGTGCCAACTTTTCGGCAACAAGGTCTTCTTAGAACTTCCTAGCTTCCATCTCGATCCTTATCATTGCATGCTTAGTAGTAGTAGTTTGGGCTTTGGATGCATTATATCCATCCTTGATTTTCTGCAACTATTTCACTTAATATGATGAGTACAAGAAGTGACTCGACATAATACATGAAGATTACTATGGATCTTACCTTCTTAGTTTCCTTATCGACCTCATCTAAAGCCTTCATAATACATCTGTTTATCTTAAAAAGAAAAGGAATATCAACAATTGAGTAAATTCAACAATTAAAAAATATGGATACTCAAGTCATACAACTTGGCCACAATATAAGCCTTAGTGTAACTGCCAACCCCATCGACATCCTTTTTGGCAATCTCTGTCCTTTGGAAGAATAATTCCTTCCATTAAGGCCAAAGATTTTATCATATCTCCTAAGGCTAAGTTAATATCCAAAATGTTGTGGCTCCAACATGAGATGAGTACTCATCGACCTCCTTATTGACAACAAATTTGGCACTATTGATGCTAAGAGCTTTGGATTGCATTGCCTCTTTTGTCCTTTCATCCAAACCTTTAGACCTTTTAGCAAGTAGTTGGCCGAAGAGTTCCTTCCTCGATCTCTTATTAACACTCAGCACAGCCATAACCACCAATAACGACCCTTCGGTAGTAGTGGCATCTTCGATCTCATTGCAAGGTTGTGTCTCTTAACTACCCTTCTTGACTTGGTAGAAGGTTGAACATTTTCGATTGAAGGCTCCCCAAAATGAGCGGCCTTGGTTAGTACTGTCTTCTTACCCTCCTTCCACCTCTTAGTCGGTTGGGAGGTTTTCTTTTACACTGCCACTTGCTTTGTTACGTCCTCCTTGGCCATTTTCTTCATGGCAGCAGGCTGAGTGGTAGTTGCTGCAATGGTCGCCCTCCTATCAGCTTTTGATTTCTTAGCTTTGGCCTAGGCCAATAGCTTGGTAGGATTTACCCCACCAATACCCATATTTGCAATATGAGCAAACATGTTAATATTAACACAAGGGAAAAGAATAAACTTACACTCTCCATGCTAAGCAAAGCTCAAAGGCAATAATTCTCTCCCCAAGTCATGAGAACGACTTTCCTCTTATAGCTATACTCGACATGGTGGTAACTTATTAAATTACCTTCTTTTTCAAAAAATATTGGCTCTTCACTTTCATAATGCCCTTTAATTCTCTCGATGTCCTAGAAGTACATTTTGTTCTTCCGCCTCTCTTGAATTTTTGTCACCGTTGTGGCATCATTTGACATCAATTCTATATCCTTTATGCAGATCGACTCAGTCCATTAAGTCTAGAAGTCTAACTCTTTGTTAGACATTATCGATACGAATTTTTCATGCCACTTATGGATCTTGAACACTAACCCATCCATGAACTTATGCCTATTCCTCATAGTGGCAAAGTACCACTTGTTAGGTTGCCTCCTAATGGTGAAGAAATACCCAAACAATTGAGGCATAGCCCTAACTTTGACCTCTTTACTATCTCGAAAGCCACCAAAGCAGGTACATGTTGGTAAGAACATGCTTGATGCGACTCGAAAGTAGTTGAAGAAGCCCTTCACAAAAGCTGAGAAGGGGAAGCACAACCTAAAATCTAAATATTTTAGGTATATGTGGAATTCGTACTTCCTTAGGAAACATACCCTCTCCTCCTCTCTCAGCCTCCTCAAATTCCACATTTTAAGAAGGACTTACTAGTACTAGTTATATTTCGTTACAAGGACTCTTTAGCGGAACTGATAGTTCCATTTGAAGAGACATAGATTGGCAAAATTGGTAGTTCCATCTGGAGAGACATAGAAGTAAGCTATGTTATTGTATAGATATTTTGCCGAGGACCTCCCTTCTTTGTCCTTGGGATAATTATCCACAACAAGAGCATTTATTCGAGTGAGTTTATGCTACCTTTCCTTAACGCTGTCGACTGAGCTACTAAAGAAACATGCTATCTTGCTCCTTCTTTAAGAGGGAGAAGTAGCTTCAATTTCCATCGCTTTAGAATTGGAGAGGACAAGTCAACGAACTATGTTGCGAACTATACCTCAATGGTTATAAGTAATGATATCACAAGAGTTTAAGAATGTAAGTGTGAAGATGAGAAAGAAAACGAAAGTTTAGAGATGTAACTGGAGAAATGTATTTTGATTGTGAATAGTCCTTTAAATACGGATAACTTACCCTCGTAACTGCAAATTTTCTTCTAACAATAATGATGCGCTGATTTGATAGTGGCGTGGATTGTTGATGCATGTTTCGAGACAAAAATCCGATGGTTAACAACTTTTTGACAGTTATTAGACCTACGGCATAATGCTAACTGAGGCAATAAGTATCATACCTCCTACTTTTTGGTTTTTTGAACAAATGAGAATTTGTAAGTTGTGACTTTTCGATTAGGATGCTAACCATCTTGCTTTCTACCTCATTTAACATCTAAAGAATTGCTCGCCACTTGGCCTCTAGCACATTATGTATTACTCCCTTTGTTGAATCCTCAAACACAAGAGTTGGGAGGCAAATGTTGATAGTCAGTTTTCGTCCACTTGGTCTGACAAGTGTTAACTTTGCTTACTCATCCATTCGGCTGCCGATAAGCTAGATAATCAATATTCTCGGCATCTCGCTGAGTAATTGATACTTAGCAATCCACCGAGTAATATAAATCTATTTTTGATTTGAATTCATGTTCATGGTGTAAATACCTTACTCATCCATTCGGCTGCCAATAAGCTAGATAATCAATATTCTCGGCATCTCGCTGAGTAATTGATACTCAGCAATCCACTGAGTAATATAAATCTATTTTTGATTTGAATTCATGTTCATGGTGTAAATAGTTATCATAAGCATGTTTATATTATATAACTGCCTACTCTTCTTATATTTTAAGGAAGGTAACTAATCAAGAAACTTTCACTTATCTCAACAGTTATTCTGATAACTACTCCTTTAAACATGACAGTCTCCTATAAATATAGGAAAGAAACTTTATAAGAGAGATCGGATAACTCTTAACCTCTTGACCATACTTTTCTCATTCTTGCTTACTAACTTAAGTATCAGAGTAGCCAAACCGGATTAGCCTCGGTACCAAGCTATTTTCCTTTCTTTCGTAGGACATTTCCAACTCCCAAAATTCACCTATAACAATTAGTAATTAAGTTTTGCATTGAATATTTCATATAAGTCTATTGAGTTGAAGCTTTATTTCCATAATTAAATTGCCACTTTAAAAAGATCTAAGAAAATTCATTAATAAAAGCAAATAGTTGTTTATGAAAATAAAAATACTTGCTTTAATTAGATCAGATCAAGGTTATAGTTAAATAAAATAGGATTTACATTTAAGGGAAACACTTATTTTAATCTAGGGTAATTGTTTAAGAAAATAAAATATGAAATTTAAGTGAAATAGAGGTTACTTTTGAGCAAATAATATAAGGGAAAATCACATGAAATGGGATTAACATTTTGAGTAAGTTCAAATAAGGTATCAATATTTAAAAAAGTTTAAATAAGCTATCAATGTTTTGTTTAGCAGTTCAAATACAAAATCCCATTAGTTAATTATTATAACACTATTATAAGATAACTGACATATACACATGGCACTTATGTATACCTACATGTCCCTATTAGCAAATAAAAAAAAAAGGAAAATACATATAAGATTATGAAAAAATTAAAAATACATAAATAAATAATTTGAAAGAAAAGAGAAAAAAAAGTATACTATTTATAAACTTAGTAAATATAATTATACGTAATTAATTTTACTAACAAAATATCAAAAATGGAAGAAAAAATAAAAATAACATAATCAGCCACCTTAAGGCCAAGGATAGTTGGCAACCACTTGAGAGGGATCACACATCTTCCATCAAATAGTCATCAGCTGCCCTATAGCCTTAGGGTGGTTAGTTAGACTAATATAAATAGGTAGGTCGTTTAACCCATTGTGCAACTTGGGATGGCCTCCATTAACAAAATTGGTGTAGGTCATATGACTCGTTAGTGGCCATTGAAGAGCCTATAACCTTGGTGTGGCCAATTCTATTTTTAATTTTTCTTCCTTTTTCCTTTTATTTATATTTTTCAATTTTTAATAATTAAATTATTTAAATATAATTATATTTGCTAAGTTTATAAATATTGCACTATTATTTCTTTGTTTCTACTTTTGTTTTTATAATTTTATTCTTATTTTCTTAATTTTATACAATTTTTCTTTACTTTTCTTGCAACGCCTTGGCTTCTAAGCATTTGCTTACAACTTTTTCTTAACATTTGGTACATGAAAGATAGTTCGTTTTACCATTCTTAAGTTAGGGATAAGGCAAAACCCATAACCAAACTATTATTCAACTTTCACAACTACATAAGATTTCCAAAAATTTTCTTCATTTACATAATAAATTGTAGCAAAAATGTTGACAATTGTGGGCCATACTTAGTGATACAACCTGCGCCAAAAGCAGATAAGGGTGACCTTATCAAGGTGGGTCTAAACTTGCAGAAAGCCTGAAAACAAGGGGACAAAAGCAAATAGACAAGTAAGCAAACAATGATCAGCTCTAAGGATATGATTGATCAAGGAACTACTGAAGACCCACAAAGCAAACTCAATATGATGCATGAGTTAACTTAGTGAGGGTACTTGCTACCTAGCCTTACATATGGGGCAGGATAAAAGTGAAAAGTAAGCAAACAAAGGAATGCTCATGAAAGGTGAAATATATTATGTAATATTAATAATAGATGATGATTACAACTACATCTACAATGGGTATTTTGATGGATTTCCCACCACCAAACCCCTTACTTATGCTTATCTCAAAGGCCTATAGTCTCTAGCCAAAAGGATTATCTCTTGTTAGCCTACTGAGGACGAGCATCAATGCGTGGAAGAACAGTGGGTGAACTCTCTAAAGTCTTAGCTCGAGCATATTCTACTTTGTATGGACCCTTGCCCAATTGTTGACATGATATGTGTCGTGATTGAGATGCCGAGTGTCGAGGCCAAGTACCTAAATACCGGGCTCTACCTATTCGGCCTATGGAGCAATAGCATCCTTTATTCATTTGGGAAACTCTATGTACCAGTTATTAGTAGTAATCACAACATCCATATAGCTCAAGCATTATGCCCCAAGATTCCTTAATGTAAACCCATTAACAGGCTACCACTTGTCCCTTACTTTTTTTACATTTATATTATATTCCTTTTCACCATTTGTCTTATTTACCCCCTTTTGTAGATACTAGAAATCTCATTCTCCATTGTCTTTTATGCAATTTTCCTCATTTCTATTATTGCCTAAAGGACTTACTCTAAATAGTCCTTTTACTATAGCTACAAGGCTTCTTACAACTTTTTTGATATTGAATATACTTGTTCTTATAAGATGCCTTTCTCAAGTATAGTTTATTTACACCCTCATCTAATCTTATTAAGTACCTTAAGATTAGTGGTGAGTAGACCTTAACATTCGGTTGTGAGGCATATTAAGCAAAGTATTAAGCCAAGTTGTGTTCATTGGTGTATCATATCCTTTGAGTAGCTTTATGGAAGCTATTGTGTTTGACATCCTATCTATTCCAACTTCTTCAATATCTTGAAGGACCTACTTTGGTTACTACTCCTTTTGGTAAACCCTAGTGATTATTAAGCTCTTAGGCATATCATATAATCTTAATATTAGTGCTTAAGGTTAACATCGAAAGCTTAGTATTGAAGTAGTTATTCTTGTTCTACTGTATGAGTGTTCTATTATACTCTGTTTTCATGTAGAAAAATAGAGTAAGTCATTAAGTTACTGTGTGAGTAATATTTATAAGGGTTGTGAGAATTTTCTAAGTGAATAGTAGATTTCTTGAAGTTTTGTTTTGAGAATATCAAATCCTAATGTTTAAGGAGAGATTAATGATGTTCAGAGTGATGCTCATAGTTGTAGCCGTGTCACTTAATAGACCCCACAAACTACTAAAGAGTAGATACAAGATCTTGCTAGTATTGTGACAAATCTAGCTATTACCATACAAAGGGCCGTAGAGACTATGTTGCAAGAGAGAGTTGTTGTTAAACAAGGCTGAGAAGACATATGGCTAAGCTTTGAGCACTTAAAGTTGTGAACATAAACCTAGCTCTACCTTGACATGCTGATAGAGTTGCGAGAAGAAAACTTAAGTTAGATAAGGTTAAGGAGCATGAGGAGGAAGAGTAGTATGAAGGATTTGAAGAATGCAAGCTTAAAGCTCCTAGAGGAGTAGAGCATCTTAAGGTGTAAATTTCAAGCTTTAATAGGTCTGGTTGTATTGATGACTACCTAGACTAGGAGGAAAAAATTGAAAAGATATTCAACTTTTATGATTACAAAGACATTATTCTTATTCAAGTAGCTAGGTTAGAATTTACTAGGTCTGTAGCAATGTCGTGGAAGAAGTTATAAAATTTACATTAGAGAGCCTAACGTAAGATTCAAACATGGAATGAGATGAAGAGAATTCTAAGGAGTAGATTTGTTATAGAACATTATGAGCATGATTGATAAGGACCAAAGCTCTGATACTAAGATGATAAGGAATCAGAGCTTTGATACCATGATGATAAGGAATCAAATCTCTGATACTAAGGTGATAAAGAATCAAAGGATTGATCTAGAAAGAAATGGTAATGGATCTCAAACAAATAGGAATGGGTATTCAAAAGAAAATGGGTACGAGAAACATGAAGGTTTTTTATGGTGAATGTGAATGGATATAACTCACTAAGACACAAACACAATAAGGGGTTTGAGCTCGAAATAGAGTTCGATACAACTCATAAACACTAATTGTTGCTCGAGGTTTCAAATGAAGGTTAGATGCAACTCACTAACCAGTTCAAATGAAGGGGTTCACTACAATCTGAGAACAAGATTGATAAGAATGCGGGGATGATTAAAGAGTCTAATCAACACTCGATAATCCGGTAAATGCTAACTCAAGTATAGCCTTGCTTAAAAGAGGAAAGTTTTACTCTTTGTATATATCTCTGTATATCTATCTATCTATCTCTATCTGTATGTTAGTACAAATGTTGCTATTTATAGCAAATCCTAAACCTTAGTAGCAAAACTATAAATAACATACAAGATCTTAAACCTTAAAGAATCGGACCTACAAATAAAATAAGGGAATATATATATATAAGAATAGAAAACATACGTTTTACAGAAGCCAACATATAGTCACTTAGCATATCTTGAGAGTAGTAGTATCCGAACTGGACTGGGTCGGCAATTTGATGTATGGCTTTGGGAAAGAGTCCCTGAACTCTTGTGTGGTTTGGTTGAGAAACTAGAGAGGTTGACCCACAATTGCCGAGTTCTAGATTCAATCAGCACGAGTCTCTTAATATTGTGCTGAGTGGTTCTTTTCTCTCATATCCTCAACCTTATAGTTTCTTGACACCTCGGCTGATGATAGAGTTGATGTCTAGTTTTTATTTTCCTTCCCCTTGTCCTTTTGGCTGTAGCTTGCCCTCGGTAAGCATTGAAAGGCCTCGGCTTGGATATGGTCAGAGGCTGATTCCCATAATTACCGCGGGTTTGAAAGGAAGTCTTCCTCGACGTTAAGTGTTGAGCTCGAGCTGGGATGTTGAATAAGCTCCTTTTCCTTTTTCGTTTTACCATAGGTGTCGAGTGCCTTTAGATTTCCTCAATACTCATCAAGGTTAAGACATAGCTCTTTCCATCCTTCTGAATAGTGTAAGTGTTGAGGGATCCGTCATGGATCACTTTTCTATTAAACTCCTATGGTCGGCCAAGAAGTAGGTTCGCGGCATTCATAAGCATTACGTCGAAGTCAATCTCATCCTCATACTACCCTACCTTGAATGCGATCTACGCTCCTTTATGCACATGGACCATACCCTTATCATTAAACCATTTCAGTCCATAAGGTCGAGGGTGTGAGTAGGTCAACAATTTCATCTTTTCTACTAACTCGGCAGAAATGATATTGGTGCAACTACCTCTGTCAATAACTAAGCAACAGGTTTTCCAATTCATTAAGCATAGCATGTGAAATAAATTTTCCTTTGTCTGGGATCTGCCTTCAGGTCAGCTCATTTAGTTGTAGCTAAGAGTTTATTTAGGTCCTTAGGATAGATATCTTCTTCTATCAACTAATCATCCAAGCTCTTGTCACTCTAACTCTCAATTTGAGCCTTGAGCCCTTCGCCCTTTAAGACCATGACCCTTTTATTCGGGCATTGGGACATAATATGTCCGTAGCCTAAGCACTTGAAGCACTTCACTTCTTAAGCCATGTTATCGAGTGCCTTCTCTTTCTCGATAATCTTTTTCTCGGCATGGATTGGTTGGCTAAGCTCTCCTTTCTCTATCTTCTTTTCCTGCCTTCTCTCGGCATACCTCTCAAGCTTAAGGCTGCCTTGTTGAGGTTGGTTACTCGGCCTCTAATGCCTTTTTCTCCTTTGCCTCTTTACTCTTAATGCCAAATTAATTAGCTCGTCTAGAGAGTTGAATGGATGTAATTCAATTATGTTGATAATGTCGTCTTAGAGTCCACTCAAGAATCTAGCAATAGTGCAGTCCTGTGGTTCAATAATGTCACATCTTACCATTAAGGTCTCAAACTCTTACAAATACTCTTTAATAGTATTTCGACCTTATCTCAAGTATTGGAAAAGCATGGAGCATCTCCTGTTTGAAATAAGTTAGCACAAAGCATTGGTTCATCAATCTTTTCATGAGCCTCCAAGTTCTAATTGGCTCTTCTTCTTCAGCATCTTGCTTGGCAACCAACTTATCTCACCAAAGACTTACGTATTCAACAAGGGATAGTAAAGCCAGCTTAACCTTTATTTGATCATCACACTCATAGCACTCGAAAAATTTCTTGACTCAAGGAACCTAGTCAAGGAACTCTTCGGTCAACTACTTCCATAGAAGGTCAGCAACTTAAGCTTTATATTGTCAAGTCCTTAGCCAAGTGCTTGGGGTTCATCCCTTGCATTCCAAGCTGGTTGATTCTCTTTGGTTTGACCACTTTTGTTAGAGCTCTGCTCGGCTATGTTCCTTCTCGGCTTCGGCTCTCTTCTCTAGGCTTCTTGATTTGTTTTGGAGTCAACACTCCTATCATTTCTTCCTCTTAGCACTAGATGGTTTTCTCTTCTTCTCAGCTAGGTAGCTTTTCTCCGTTGTCGATCATCATGATCAAGTTCATTAGAACCACTTCTAGTTGTAGTTATTCTCTCCTTTCTTTCCTCTCGGCCATCCCATCTGCAACCCTTGACTAATCTCGTGAGTTCCTGGACAAAGTCAGTGAGATTCTGAATCTGATATTCTAAGTTGTCAATACGTCGCCTCAAGATTCCACGAGGATTGTCTCCAGTGTTGTTGACACTATCCTCTGACATTCTTGTTTGTTCAGTAATTTACCAGCAAATTGAACAAACACATTTTACAACAAAACTACAGCAACCCAAAAACGTCTACTACTTAATTTTTGTAGCTACCTGCAACCAACAAACACTTCTGCAACAACTAGAATCAAACTTTGAAGACCACTATCATATGTGTCTCCCCAAAGCTCTGATACCAATATGAAAAGGACTAAAGATCTAATATTAAGATAATAAGTGTAAACCCCGCATATTTAGCTATTTGAGAGTAGAATTAAACCTTAATATTATAGATGACTTGATGAGTCATTAAAGTCAAGTAAAATAAAAAATTTAATAAATCATAAATTTAAATATATTATAAATAGTAAAAACCTCAAAAATTGATCAAAACTCTAAATCACATACTAAAACCTTAAATCTGATTTATACACAATTACCAGAAATTGAACCCAAATTTAATTGAAACCGTAAAATTATAACTTTAAACCTATAAAATAATTAAATATCACTTAATAGTGATATAATTATAGTCGATTACAATTATCAACTAAATCGCGTAATCGCGTAAAATTTTAACGAAATCGCTATAATAACTTGTAAAAATTATAATTGTAACGGGTACTAATTAAATTGATAAATTTTCATAAAAAATTCCAAAATTAATTTATGATGATTATTTTTATGATTTTTAAGTTTAGAAAAATTACATATAATTATTTTTAATTTCCATTTTCTTGCTTTTTCTTTCATGCTTTTTCTCTTTTCCTTTCTTTTCTTCTTTCTCCTATTTTCCTTACCTTACATGTAAATTACAACTGCAAAAAAAATTCAGCAGCCCATGTACATAAAAGAGATGTACATGTGTCATAATATAAGAGAGAAAGGACAAAAGAATAATGTAAATATCTAATCCTAATTAATACCTAAATGAAGAGGATAAGCCTCTCTATTTTTTTATATTATATGCTGCAAAATCAGAAGCATTTACACCCCAAAATCTTGGAAATTTACAAAACCGAAAATACAAAGTGAAAAACAAAAGAAAAGAAAAGCAAAGTACAAACCCAAAACAAAACCATGAAGAATGAGGAGAAGAATAAGAAGAGAGGAAGAAGAAGAAGGAAGAAAAAAAGAAGAAAAATCAAATATAATAGGTAAGTAAAATTATTTTAGCAATATATATGTATATTATATGGTATGTACATGTATATATGTAGTATTTGTATTGTATTACATTCCCAATACATGTATGTATGCATAAGTAATTAAATTAAGATATATATGTATGTATAAGGATATGTATGTAGACATGTATGTATATAAGTATAATATAGGGTAATGAGTATACATAAGTGTATAAATAAAAATATATGAATATATGTATGTGTACATAAGAATATATCAAGTAAGTATTTACTATTTTTACAAAATAAATAAATAAATATATATGTATATATATAGTTGTACACGTGAAAGAGGAATTCGGTATGTATTTATGTTTTTCATTTTCATATGTATATGTATATGTATATATATATATATGAATATGTATAAGTATTTTGTAGATATATATATACATGTAAGTTATATTTTATATACATATAGGTATACATGTATGTGGCGTGAATGTATAGATAATATATAGTACATGTATAACATATAGTATATATGTAGTATACTGAATATTAAGTAAGTAGTATATATAATATAATAATATTTACTAAATAAAATAAATTCATAAATATGTAAAGAGTAG
>JAMXBB010000008.1:56522627-56536232 GCA_024138015.1 Lumnitzera littorea
ATATATATATAATTATTAATACTACATTTAAATGTTGTAACTTTAGTAAGTTTGAGTTTTAGAACTTTATTACCTAATCTTATTGTTTGGTAGGGGATACCAATTCTTTGCAATTCTGATGGACTATAGCTTATCGGATATTCATAGTCACATATATATAGTTGTAAGTTAATTAAATTAAGAGTAGAAAAATAATAATAAATAAAAACTTTAGTGACTAATTGTTTAGAATTTTGCAATCTCTAACTTGTAAGATGATTTTTCAAATCATGGATGAATTATGGGTGCACACATGATATGAAAATTTTAGGTAATTCTATTAGGCCCCCTTTAGGGTCATGACAATAAGGAATTAAGCTCTGATACCAAGATGATAAGAAATCAAAGGATTAATCCAGAAAGAAATGGTAGTGGATCTTAAACGAACAGGAATGGGTATTCAAAAGAAAATGGGTATGAGGAACAAGAAGGTTTTTTATGGTGAATGTGAATGGATATAACTCACTAAGACACAAACACAATAAGGGGTTTGAGCTCGAAATAGAGTTCCATACGACTCATAAACATTAAATGTTGCTCAAGGTCTCAAATGAAGGTTAAATACAACTCACTAACCTATTCAAATGAAGGGGTTCACCACAATCTGAGAACAAGATTGATAAGAACACGGGGACGATTGAAGAGTCTAATCAACACTTGATAATCTGGTAAATGCTAACTCAAGTATAGCCTTACTTGAAAGAGGAAAGTTTCACTCTTTGTATATATCTCTGTATATCTATCTATCTATCTCTATCTGTATGTTAGTATAAATGTTACTATTTATAGCAAGTCTTAAACCCTAGTGGCAAAACTGTAAATAACGTACAAGGTCTTAAACCCTAAAGAATTGGGCCTATAAATAAAATAAGGGAATATATATATATAAGAATAAAAAACAGTACGTTTTACAGAAGTCAGCATGTAGTTACTTGGCACATTTTGAGAGTAGTAGTATCCGAACCGGATTGGGTTGGCAATTTGATGTATGGGTTTGGGAAAGAGTCCCTGAACTCTCGTATGGCTTGGTTGAGACACTAGAGAGGTTGACCCACAATTGTCGAGTTCTAGATTCAATTGGCATGAGTCTCTTGGTGCTGTACCGAGTGGTTCTTTGCTCTCGCATCCTCGGCTATGTAGTTTCTCAACACTTCGGCTAATAGTAGAGTTGATGTCGTGTGTTTATTTTCCTTCCCCTTGTCCTTCAAGTTGCAACTCGGCCTCAGTAAGCATTGAAAGGCCTTAGATTGGATATGGTTGGAAGCTAATTCCCATCAATGATACTTTTTGATGGCTTTATGAACTTAAGCAAGGTAGCTAATCAATTGATGAGTATGTCTAAGAGTTTCAGTTACTAAAGATCCGATGTGATATTGATGCGCTAGAGGTATGACTAGTAGTGAGTTTCATTTCTAAGCTAAAGACTAAGATTGGCAATGTGGTAGAGGTGTAAAGGCTAAGAAGTTAAGATGAAACCATTCGAGTAGCCTAAAGAGTAAAAAGTAAAAGCTAGATATGACTGAGCTCAATACAATTTTGAGGTAGATCATCGAGTTCAGATGCTAAGTAGACCTAACGATGGTTGAGGCAAGAGCAAGGTCGAAGAACCTAAAGTTAGGAAGGACCAAGGTTAGAGCTTAGCAAGGAAGACCTAAGAGATTAAGTGATTCAAATGACTTGGTTTTATACACGTAGCTAGTTAGTACCCAAGTAGAAGTATCATGACCATTAAGGGAGATAAGCCTGAATTCAAAGTTAAGAGTGTTGGTGAAGGAGAAGATGAAGTAGGAGTTGATTAGTTGTTGGAAGAATTTCAAGAAGATTCTTATGTCATGACCCTATTAGAAATGGGAGCCGAATATTGTTTGGTTGTAAGCCGATCTCTTAATACCTTTATGTCTAATGAGAATGAGCAGAAAGAGAACCTCTTCCATATAAACTACTGAGTGAATGGCAAGATATGTGCTTTGATCATTGATGGAGGAAGTTATACCAACACAATAGCTCAAGGAGTGGTGAAGCCTTTGAAATTATTGACCTACCCTTACCTTAAGCTGTACAAGATTCATTAGATAAATGTGAAGGAAGGTCTACCTATGATAGGAATCAAGCTACTAGACCTTTAACCCATAATCGAGCTCGAAGACTAATAGGATTGACAAGGCAAATCCTTCTGCTCCAACCGAATCCTACTAAATTTGAGTATCTCTTTGTTAATCTACTCTACATGACTACCTGTATGATTGCCTACTTCTCGAAGGCTTTGTGCTAAATTCTTAAATGCTGAGACATTTGCTAAACCTTATGTGCTTACTTACTCATGCCAGAGCCGACCACTTGCTTAGCATCACTCTTGTCGAGAGGTCGAAAGAACTACCTGGACTAATCCTCATTACTCCTGCTTGAATAAGCAATCTAATCGTACTCTTTTGTCTGCATCCTCCAGTGGCATCACCAGTGCATCTCTACCATGTATAGAATCTACTACACTAATCATTGATTTTCTTGAATATTCATTTTACCATTTTGTATTCTTGTACATTACTTCTTTAGGATAATATTCTTTTTTGTCTTTTCCTTTTTAGGCAAGTTGTCTTAACTTATCGAGTATAAATACCCCTTATACTTGTAGCTATAACAAGCAATGAATTAACATCAATACCCTAAATATTCTTCCTTTTGCAAACAATATTTGTTTACTTTTATTTTACTTTTATCCTAAACCTTAAGTGAGGCAAGGTAGTGAGTAACCTCACTAGACTATCGCATACATCATATTGAGCTATTCCGTAAGTCTTCAGAAGTTCTACTGGTACGTTATATCCTTTGAAGCTATTTGTAGGTTTTGCTTACTCTATCATTCATCTTTCACCCATTTCACGCATTCCCTCATTACCTTTTTAAGCTTTCAGTAAGCTTAGATCCATCCTTATGATCGCCCTTGTTTGTTCTTGGTCACGGTATGCATCAACCTATTGCTGAGTAAGCTAAAGTGCCAATTACTGTTAGTAAAAGATATAAGGATGAGATGCTACGTGACGTCTATCCCATGTGTGCGTCACACATCTTACTTAGCCGACCTTAGTTGTTTGATATGACTATAATGCATGATGGATATAGAAACACATAAATGTACTAAAAGGATAGGAAGAAGGTTATACTAACCCTAACGGGCCCTAAGGAGGTATAGGAGTCACAATAAGAGATTACCTGATTATTGTAGTAAAAGTCTTTAGTGATTTCTTGAGCATAATTTTCTAAAGATGTCAAGATGAAAAAGTATGTATTATTGTTAGTTAGAAAACTACTAGAGTTGAGAGAAGTTGAATCCTTACTTATTGAGTTGTATACATTACTTTAGGAGTATGCTATCTTGTTTCTTATTGAGATGCTGAGAGGAATACCACCTATTAGAAGTATAGAGCATTTTATTGACCTTCGACTTAGGGCTACTCTACTTAACCGACCTATATATAGGCTTAACCCTGAGTAAGCCACTAAGTTAAAGAAACAAGTTGATGAGTTGATTGACTATAGATATGTTTGAGAGAGCATGAGTCCATATGTTGTGTTGACTGTCTTAGTGCTAAAAAAGGATGGCTCATAGAGCATGTGCATTGATAGCAGAGCAATAAAATAAATCACTATTAAGTACTAATATTTGATTCTACAATTAGATGGTATGCTTGATGAGTTGCATGGTGCTTGAGTCTTTTCGAAGATTGATCTAAAGAGTGGTTACCACTAGATTAGAATGAGACTTGGAGACAAGTGGAAAAATTCTTTTAAAATGAAGGATGGTCTATTCAAATGGATGGTGATGTTATTTGGTATGACAAATGCACCAAGCACTTTTATGGGACTCATGAATCATATCTTAAGCTCATTGATTAGCAAATGCTTTGCTGTATACTTCGATGATATTTTGATTTATAGTGTCGACCTCATTTCCCATGTCACGCACTTGAGTTCTATGTTTGATACCCTTTATATCGAGCAATTATTTGACAATTTAAAGAAGTACATGTTTTGCCAACGTGAGGTTGTATTCTTCAGTTATGTTGTTTCTCAAAGAGGTATCAAAGTTAATGACAAGAAAGTCTAAGCAATTTTTGAATGGTTGACACCGACTAGTACTACCAAAGTAAGGAGTTTTCATGGTTTAGTTTTGTTGTATTGAAGATTCATTTTAGAACTTTAGTTCCATAATTGCACCATTAATTAAGCTAATCGAGAAAAACTCCAAATTCATTTGGTTCGAGAAAGCTCAAAGAAGCTTTGATGAGATTAAGTCCACATTGACTTTTGCCCTAATACTGGCCTTGCCCAACTTTGAGAAAGTTTTTGAACTAGAATGTGATGCATCTGAAGTTGGCATTTGGAGGTGTTCTTTTGTAGGAGCACCGATTAGTTGCATACTTTGGCAAGAAACTTAGAGATGTCATATTGAATTACCTGGTAGGTGACAATGAGTTCAGTGCCCTTGTTTGAGCACTTCAAAATTGGAAATACTACTTATTACCTAGAGAGTTCATCATCTATATGGACTATGAATCTCTTAAACATCCTAGAGGATAACAAAACTTTCCTGACATCTTACTAAGTGGGTTGAATACCTAAAAACTTTATGCTATGTCATCAGATACAAGAAGGGGAGTACCAACACCATAGTCGACGAACTTTCTTGTCACATGTTCTTATAACAGCATCGTAAGCTAGGATACATGGATTTAGCACCTTACCTAATCAATATGAGCATGATCTGTATTTTAGACCCTTAATAGCCAAATGCAACATAGGAGTAGTGGATGGGTTCTATCTGAGCTAAGGGTTTTTTATGAAGGGTAAGAAAATTTGTGTATCGAGTGTAACTACTATGAAATTGCTTGTCTAAGAAGCCCATGCTAGAGGCCTAGCCAGCCACTTTGGTGAGAAGAGAATAGTCGAGTTGCTGAAAGAACATTTCTATTGGCTAAGGAAAATGAAGGATGTGTACAAAATACTAAAACGTTGCAAGGTGTGAAAACTAGCCAATCTAAGCATGAATTTTATAAGGAAGGAACCATATAAGAGTACATGCCTTTGCTTATACATGAACGACCTTGGACTAATCTAAGCATGGACTTTATGCTTAGCATACCCCAAACACTATGGAGACATGATTCCATTATGGTAGTGGTCAATCAATTCAAAGATGAGCCACTCCATCCCTTGCCATGAACCAATGATGCTTTATTTATCATAAACCTCTTCTTATAGGAGATCATGTGGTTGCATGGAGTACTAAGGAGAATTTGTGTCTAATCATAATTCAAAGTTCATGAGCTTTTTCTAGAGAACCTTATGGAAGAAGCTAAGTACCAAGCTCATGTTTAGTACTTCTTGCCACCTATAAACAAACGGCTAAATAAAAGTTGTGAACATAATAGTAGGCAACCTCTTTTGAGCTACTATTGGAAAGAATCTACATGATTAAGATCTATGCTTGCCCATCATCGAATTTGTTAGTAATTGGTCTACTCATAGCTTGACAAGCAAGTCATCTTTTTAGGTCATCAATGAACTTAACTCAAACTTACCCCTGCACATGGTTATTAGCCCAACTACTTAAGGAAAAAGTCAATTTAACCTGCGCAGCACTGAGGAGTTTCATAAAATGCATCAAAAGGTTGCTAAGCAACTAGCTAAGACTATAAGTCAATAAAGAGAATAGGGGAACCGAGGAAGACGATGAGTCTTTTACATCCTAGGAAACTTTGTTTAGATCTACCTCAATAAGGAGCGATTTCCAGTAAACAGGACAAACAAGTTATCTCCTAGGTCGGATGGACCTTTTAAGATCCTTCGATGTGTTAATGACAATGCTTATGAGCTTGAGCTTCCTGAAGGACACAAAGTATCTCTTACTTATAATGTTGCCAACCTGATGCCCTATGTTCCTGAAGAAGAAGAAGAAGAAGACTAAGATTTGAGGCAAATCTTCAACAACCCTAAGAAATTGATGGATTGCCAATCTTCGATCTCCATACTCGTGCTTGTCTTCGAAGCCTATAATCTCTCGCCAGAAGGATTATCTTTTGTCAACCTACTAAGGATGAGCACCAATACATAGAAGAACAGTAGGTGAACTCTCTAAAGTCCTAGCTTAAACACACTCTACTCTGTATGGACCCTCACCTAGTTATTGACATGACAAGTGCCAAGGCTGAGTACCTAACATGTTGATCTCTACTAATTCGGCCTATAGAGCAACAACATCCTTTATTCATCTCAGAAACTCTACGTAGCACTCATTAATAGCAACAACAACGTCCATATAGCTCAGCCACTACGCCTTAAGATTCCCTTATGTGAACCTATTGATAAGCTACCACTTGTCCCTTATTTTTTTGACATTTGTGCTATATTTCTTTTCATTATTTGTCTTATTTACCCTTTTTTTTAGATACTAAGATTAGAAATCTATTTCTTCATTGTCTTTTATATAATTTTCCTCATTTATAATGTTGTCCTAAAGGACATAACATAAATAGACCTTTTACGATAGCCGTAAGGCATCTTACAATTTTTCTAACATTGGATATACATGTTCTTGTAAGATACCCTTATCTAAGTACAGTTCATTTGTACTCTTATCTAATATTGTTAAGTAGCTCGAGATTAGTGGTGACTGGACCTTAACATTAACTTGTGAGTCATATTAAGCAAAGTGTTAAGTTATGTTGTATTTGTTGGTATGTCATATCCTTTGAGCAACTTCACAAAAGCTACTATGTTTGACATCCTTTGCATTCCATCTTCTTCAATATCTCAAAGGACTTGATTGGTTACTATTCCCTACAGTAAGTCATATTGATTACTTGGCTCCTAGGTGAATCATATTTATCCTTAAAATATTAAGGCAATTGCTACAAATGGAAAAGACAAAAAGGGTAATGTTTAAAATAAGTATTGTATAAGGAATGTTTGAAGGGTACAAAAGAAAAATTAGCAAAAGCAGGTGCTTTATACAGAAGATTATATCACATGGGGTGCTTAGATACATAGTGGATAACCAGCAGTCGTGCTCTTAGTAATTAGTTATTGGCGAATAGTGATGCTGAGTTGAGTTGAGAATCATTTCAAGGTAGATTCAGCTCAAATGTATTTGGAACAACTTAGATTTAAGTTGGTTAAGTAGATGATCAAGTAGGTTGAGTTATTGTTTGAGTGAATCTTTGGTCGGTAGATGGAGACTATTTTATAGTACAAGAGAGTTTAGCTCAGGTAAATTAATAGGATGACAGATTGTAGTAGCTTAGACTCTTTAGATTTTGGTCATAAAGAGAGAATCTACTTTGCCATACCTTTAAGACCTTGAGCTCAGGTTTAAGTTAAGGGTCTAATGGTTTGATTCCTATTGTCTGCACCTAATTGATTGAGATTAGGGATCAAATCTAGCTAGTTCTCATCCACGTCTTCCTTGGTTTGGTAGGGACTAAGGTTAGCAACATTAAACACATCAGTTACTCTTAAGTCCTTTAGCAGCTCTAACTAGTAAGTGTTGTCATTAATCTTCTAGAGGATCTAGAATGGTTCATTAACTCTGGTAAGCAATTTGTTCTTTCTCTTGTTATGGAACCTTTTCTTACTCAAGTACAGCTATACTTAGTCACCGGGCTGAAACTGTTTAGTCTTCCTTTACCTTTTTTGTCTTAACTTCCTAGCAGCTTAGTCAATGTGTTGAGTAACTCATTAGTATATCTAATGGAGGGATTAAGCTTAGACTCTTACTCTTGGATCTTCTTGGTTAATAAAGGGTATTGAAGCATGATTAAGGAGTGGCTTAAGGTTAAAACCGATGTCAACTTCAAATGGGCATGTCCAATAGTAACTTATATTGCTTTGTTGTAAGTGAACTTTACCAAAAGTAGGCAGACATCCTAATGGGTTGAGTGCTTTCTTACTATAGCTAAGAGTAGTGACCTCAGAATATGGTTTATAACCTTCGTTTGGCCATTGGTTTCAAGATGGCAAGAAGTAATGAATAGTAGATTAGTTCCCATTTGACGCCACAGGGTTTGCTAGAAATCGTTTAGAAATTTTGGATTGCAATTTGTCACTACACTCCTTACCACTCCATGCAACCGAATAATTTTCTACGAAAACAAAGAAGCAATAGCCAAAGCATCGGTAGTTTTGGTATAAGGTATAAAGTGTGCTATCTTACTGAATCTATCTACAACGATCATAATAGTCTTTTCCTTAGGTGGTTTGAGGTAAGCCAAGGACAAAATCCATGTTTGGGTTAGCCCATAGTCTAGTCAGGGTAAGTAGAGGTATTTCTCTCCCTCATTCAGCATGACTCTTGGCCTTCTTGCAGGTAGCGCATCATTCAATCACATAGTACACATCTTTCTTGATTCTAGGCTAGAAGAACCTGGCACTCAATAGCTCATATGCCCTTCCTTCTCTAAAGTGCGTAGAGAGCCTTCTACCATGAGCTTTTGTTATTGGCAGTTCTAGCACATATAACTTCCTACTACGGAATAAATAATCATCCTATAGTACATCAACAGTTCTTCCCTCTCTACATCATCTATATATGGGGCCAAAATGAAATTCATGTTAATATTATTCTTTAATGCTCAAAAAATCTAATAGTCAAATCTACAATTTAGTGAGAAGAACATATCTCTTTGACAGGACATCAATAACTACATTACTTTCACCTCGATTATATTTTTTGATGAAATTAAAGCCTTCCAAACAATCAATCCATCGAGCTTAGCACATAGAAAACTTTGATTAACTGTGTAAGTACCTTAAGGATTCATGATATGTGTATATGACAAATTCCATTGGCAAAAAGTAATGTTGCCACATGCAAAGAGCTCAGATTAATGGCAAGAGTTCCTTATCATATATAGAATAATTCAATTATGGTCCTCTTAGCTTCTCACTGTAATAGGCAACAGGTCAACCTTCTTGCATCAACATAGCTTTGTTGTTGACACTTGATGCATTGCATTTAAGCTTAAACACTTTCTTAAAATCTAGTAAAGCTAAGATTGAGGCAAAGGTCAATCTTTCCTTCACCTCAGCAAAGCTTCTCTCCTCTTTATCTCCTTACTTAAACTTCATGTTCTTCTTTGCTAGCTCGGTTAAAGATGTAACTATAATATTGAATCTTTCAATAGAGCATTGGTAGAAGGAAGCCAATTCATGGAAACTTCTCACCTTGGTACAAGAAGCTGAGGTCAACTATTAAACAATGGCTCGAACTTTCTCTTCATTAACCCTTAATCCTCCTCCGCTAACCACGTAACATAGGAAGATCACATCTTCTTGAAAAAAGATAACACTTCTTCATGTTTCCAAACAACTTCTCTACTCAAAGGATATCAAAAATAGCTCGGAGATGGTCAATATGGCTTGCCAGGTTGTCACTATAGACAAGAATATTGTCGAAGTAGACTATAGCACATCTTCTGATCAAGTCTCTCAAAACATGGTCCATCAATTGCATAAAAGTGTTAGGGGCATTTGATAGCTCAAAATGCATGACCTATAGTCCATGTCTAGTCTTAAAAGTAATTTTCCATTCAACCCCTTATTTCATTTAAATCTAATGGTACCCTAACTTCAAGTCATTCTTACTAACATTCTGGTACCACTCAGTTTGTCTAAGATATCGTCTTGCCTTAAAGTGAGGTACTAGTGCTTGATCATAATTTTATTCACAGATCTACTATCCACACACATTCACCAAATATCATCCTTCTTCAGCACAAGCAATGTAAGTACAACACAGAAGATAAGACTTTCTCTTACATATCCCTTTTCCAACAATTCATTAACTTGTCTTTGGAGCTTAGCAGCTTATTCGAGATTCATTCAATAAGCTAGCTTATTTGGAAGAGTAGCACTAGGTATCAAGTCAATGTAATACTCAATGCCTTGGAAAGGGAGTAATCCATCTAGTAGTTATTCTAAAATAGGTCAGCATACTCATTAAGTAACTCCTTGACCTCCTTCGGCAGTTTAACTTGCTCCTTCAACTTTAGTAATCTTCTTATCAACAAGTAGGTCGGCAAGTCAAACTTAATGGCTTCTCAAATTTCAGCTTGACTTAGAACTAAAGCTTTCTTTGATACTCGAGCTATCTTAGCTTATAGTCTACTCACTTGACTTGGGGTCATAGGGTTCAGAGTGACTATATAATGAATCAACCATAATTGGGCAATTTTAAGTGACTATGTAATGTAGTCTATGGTGTAATAATTCAAAAGTAACTATAGAATGTAGTTGATTTTAAGTCACAATGAATCAACAATGAATTAAGGTTTATTAACAGTGAAAATGAAGCTATTGACAATTTTTCATGGAAGCTATAGCTTTTACAATGTTATGGACAACTTCTTTTACTATTAATAGGTCTTTTTTGTAATAATTAGGGATAGTCATATTATAATATATAGTTTCAAAAACACTTTCTTTTTTTATATTTC
Organism: Lumnitzera littorea; assembly: GCA_024138015.1. NCBI lineage: Eukaryota > Viridiplantae > Streptophyta > Magnoliopsida > Myrtales > Combretaceae > Lumnitzera > Lumnitzera littorea. The sequence goes on from JAMXBB010000008.1 coordinate 56,533,157, forward strand.
GGCTTTTTATGATGGCATTTACTACAATTCAATCATATTTATTTTCCATTATATTTTACCTTTAATTTTCAATATTTATTATAAAGCAATTAATTGCTTACATTATAATGCATTAATTCATGTATTTTGATCCCTATTTATCATTTTTATATTTTATTTATATCTATTACAAAATGAGTCGTCTAGTGATTGCTCTCACATCTTCCATTTATCATTTTGTTCTTTTCCTTTTAAATCATGTTTTGTTTTTTCCTTTTTCTAATTACTCAAATGTGTACAAATGTTTTGTCATTTTCCTTATCTAAATGATAACTTAGATGATATTTTTGTTGTTATTAATGATTTGGATTAGCATTTATATTAAAATTATTAGAACCTCTCTATAATTGTTTTTGTTATTTTTGTCTATATTAATTTTTAAATGACACGTGTTGATTGCTTTTCAAGTCAGCCAATTCTTTTACTTATGTATTGTTGTTAATGACTCACTTCCATTTGTTGTCATCACCATTTGAATTTACAAGAATTCCTCTAAAGTTGAGGTTTTTATAGAAATCAAAGTATTGCATTGAATGGGGAATTGAATGTTATTATTGAGTTTTTAAATTGATTGAATGTGGAGCAGTATGATTCAAAGAAGGAATCTTAGAGTTGTATGGGATTTGTTGGTGATTTAAGTAGCTATACTATGGTGAAATGAAGTGAACATTTCAATTTTTTTTTTATTTTTCAATTTTTAACTTTTTCCCTTTTTTTCAAAATTTAGATATGTTTATAATATTTTTCTTTCCATGTAGGATGAATACATGACCTCTAGAAGAGTACATTAGCAAATCAACTTTATACCCAATTTCGTGCAAGATGAATCACATAATAGGCTAACAAGCCAATTTAGTGTAGCATGAAAAAGAAGAGAGCAATTTTTATTTTTTTTATTTCCCTTTATACAGATTTTGAAATTGTTAGAAAGACTTTATATGTGTATGTCAAGAGTTTGAGGACTATAACAAAGCTCTAAGCTTCAATTGTCATTTTGTAATACCAATTAGTATCAACATTGATTTTAACCAAAAATAAAAATTATACTTGTAATTCTTTTTTTTCTTTAAGATTGTGAAATTATGAATTCGGTATATTTGTTGTCAATTAATTTGTATGGTTTGTCTTTTGATGCTAAGTTAAAACATTATTTGATTATTTTAAAGGAATAAGAATTAATCAAACTTTCTATTTAATTTGAATTATAGGAGGAAAAAATAAGAACCATTTGTCTCTCTTCTCATGTAGTGCAATTTTTTTGTTTTTTTCATTTATCTATTGCACATTTTATTTCATAATTAATTGTAAATGATTCTATATTTTTTTTTTAGAAAATCAAAAGTTCATGAATATATAATAACATTTTCATGTTTATAGTGATAAATAAATATCAAATTAAATGAAAATTAAGGATATTGATAATGTAGAGCTATATTACTACAAATTACAAAAAATATAAATATATAAGAATAAAAATTATCTATCATGAATAATTAGTAATAGCAAGTTTTCATTACACAAAAAAGAAAGGAATCCATTATAATTATTTGAATATATTGCAATGAAGATATATTAATGAAATAGATGTAATGAATAAAATAATAGAACATAAGACATATATCTTTAACAATTTGCTAATATACATTTATTGAAATGTTAATTATGATACGATGGAATATAGTGCATCACTGAACAGAGATATATGTTTTTATATGATACATAACATCAAATATGTCTATCTTATATTACCTTTCAATAATTTAATTCATAAGTTACTTATACTTTTTATTTTGCCAATTTTTTTTTTCTTCTCTATTACAAATTGTTTTTCTTTTAATTATTCATTTAGTAAGTTATGAAAGTTCTTAGGTATGACAATTCTATTAGATTATTATCAAACTAATTAATGAAACAAAATTTAAGGTTGATTCATTTTGAATATTATTGCTTCAATTAATGGTAGAATTTAAGAAAATTCACACTTGAAGAAAGGTAGAGTAAAGGGTATTGATAATTACACCCTTTTTACTACAAATCATTAAAAAGTAAAGGGGTTTAAACAAAATTATTGAAATTTAAAAAAAATTTTGAGTTGGAAAATTTTTATTACATTAAAGGGATATTATGATGTATTAACCGAAAGATTGAACAAAATATAGAAAACAAATAAGTACTTACTACATGAATTCATAGGAACCTAATTCTTTCATTTTATAGATATTCATTTATTCATTTAATTCTTATAACTATTTCTTTTGTTATTTTGATATTTTTTGCTACTAGAAATTATTTTCTTGTGATTATGTATTTTTTGTCATTTAATTCTATAAAAGTACAATTTATGACAATTGAAAAATGATGATTAATGGTATCAATTAATGGTATGATTTAAAGTTAATTCAACATAAATTAATATTAGAATTTAAGAAAATCTAATAACAACATAAATAAAGGTATCATAAAGAGTACATATAATTTATGCTTTTATTGCATCTAAAACTTAAACGTCAAATGTTATTTAAGATTGAAAGTTTTATCACATTAAAGAGATATAAGAACTTATTGTAATTAATTCATGGATATTAGTAGTACATATGCTAGTAGAAATTTATGAAAATTGAGATGTTTAAGTGGAGCTGCTAAAATGGATGAAAATATATATTATGAAATGGATTGTAATTCTTCCATAACTTAATATTACAGAAAAAACAATTGATAATCATATGTAATTAACATATGACATATTTTCAAATTACATAATAATGATTACATCATATATTTAACAAGTTATATAGTATCAAAAAATGGAGAGAATAGAAATATATATATATATATATGTATAGCCAACTTAAAACAACACTAACTAGTATGTTTCGCTTGTGCTGTGTAATGTAAATTTAAGAATATTGAATGTATGAAATGTTGCCAAGATCTTTGTAGCCAAGTAGTATAAATACTTGTCTCCTAAAGGGAACCCTACCCCCCCCCCCCCCCCCCCCCCCCCCACGCGCCGTGGCATTTTGTTACACAAATAACA
>JAMXBB010000008.1:56536327-56572237 GCA_024138015.1 Lumnitzera littorea
CCCCACCATAGTTGTCTTAATTATTTGAAAAAATATATGAAATATTAATTGTAAGACATCTATATAATTATTTACACGTAAAATTAATGGTTAGAAATATGGAGAAAAAAAATCCCTTTGATATAAAGGTTTTTTACGACAACAAAAAAATTGCCTAAATTTTTGTCTTTCTTAAAATAGTTAATTCCATACTAAAAATCATAACTTATCTATTCTATTTCAAAACTTAGCCTATATATTTGTAAAAGGAGTGATGGAAAATGTCTAGATCAATTAAATTATTTTATGACATGTCAAAATTCCATGAATGGAAAAAGGTAACCTATCAATTGTTGAATATGGATTGTCTTTATGCTTTTTACTTGGTATAACGACAATTATAACTGTTTTGGTAAAGAAAAAGACATGCTAATTATCATTAGATGCTTAATGTCACTAATGTTCATAATCTTTTTTATTTTAAACATAGCAACATAATTTGTTGTGTATAAATCATGATAATTAATTATTCATTTCCTACAATAATAATAATTAGTCAATGATAATTTCTTTAATTGCAGTCTTTTTTTTTTCTACAAATACCTTCTCAATATATTTTATCCCTTTTATAAAACTCATTATATTCTAAATTTATTTATTTGCATAAATGATTTGTCATGTTAAATATACAATATGTATTATATAATATAATTTCGATAGACATTTCATATGGTATATAATATAATGAAATATAATGTAATCATTGTTTAAACTTTTTTGATAATACACAAAACATTAAATTATATTTATATTTTTTATTTAAAAAGATTATAATCACTATTTAAATTTTTATCCATGTGTTGTGAGGACTCTTAAATGTATCTCCATTATGAAATGAATTAAATATCTTAATGGACAATATTTTCTAGATATGCATAAAACATCAAATTATTTTTGCATTTGTTATTATAAAAAATAATAAATTTATAATATAATTCAGATTTTTATCCGCACATAATGTGGGCTCTTAACTAGTTTACTATAATTCTAAAGTGACTATACTGTATAGTCATTTTAAGTGGCTACACTATAGAATATGCGCATCATACTATCATTTTAAGAAAAAATGATGTATGAAAACTTTTTTGATAAATTTTCATTTTTTTTTTGTTAGCATCACTACAATAACTTTGAAATATGGAGGTAGTAAATTTCATCCTTATATAAGAGCTTTTGGGACAGAAGAGCTATTAGGAAAAAAAATAGTTGTGTCCTTAGCTGCATCCCTTAAGTAGCCATGGCATTAGGCTATTTGGACACCATATGCGTCCTAATAGAATACCTCCTGAGATGAATTAAAGAGTCCTAACAAGTTTAATAATACGATAGCAAATTTTATTACATTGCCATGTTTAATTCTCTTTATTCACAATTCAATGCACAATTTTAAAACACATTGGGTCTTAAAATATTAAATAGACATAATGTATTACCTCGATAAGATTTATAAGGGCATAAACATGCATCATAAAATATTTTGATGAATTTTTATTTAACATATCTTGACATGTCTTTATGTCGTAGAAGGTTAATAGGATGCATTTGTTACTGTATTAATCTTAAAGACATTAGGTTGTGCCTTAATAGTAAAAAAATATTGGCTTAAAATATATTACTATGAAAATATTTTACATCGTAACAGGTTGTGTGCTTATGTAATTCTTTTTCTCAAAATATTTCCTACATCTTTAATGATCTGTAAAATTACAATCCATTTATAAACTTGTAATGTTTATTCCCTAATGAAATAAAATAAAATCAACCAATTATAAAAAATAAGTAGTATATCAAATATCTGCATTAAATAAATCCCTCATACAAAGAAATATGTATGGATAATCTGATCTAGGCACATAGGAATATTGCAAACCATGAAGACAATATCTAGGCAACAATACTAATAGAAAGAAGTTTGTTCTATATAGTTGCTATGACATGATCTATTTATCTAAAATCAACCCTTAAAGAGCCTTCAAATCATGTTTCATCTTAATCTTCCTCTTCATTTAAGAAATAATGAGTCTACGTAAGTATGCATACAACAATTGTCAGGACCCTAAAGGGAGCTTAATAGGATTACCTAAAATTTTCATAACATGTGTGCACTCATGATATGAAAACCGTCTTACAAGTCAGAGATTGCAATACTCTAAATAATAAATCACTAAGGTTACTGATTTTTGACTAATTGATTTACTGTAGAATACAAATATAAATAACTGTGGGTGTCCAATAACCCACAGTTCCACAGAACTGCAAAGAATCGGTATCCCCTACCAAATAATAGGACAGGATATGCCAACATTATAAAACTGTAGGTAGAATTAAATTATATTAAATTCTAACATGTGAATATTTTCTACAAAGAGTGTTTATGTATCATCTATAAAAATCTCAACTAATCCTAACACTAATGTACATATCTTTATCTCGCCCTCAGCACTCGAGACTTATCCCAATCCCATCGTATGTAAACTTGCAAAAGAAAGACTATTGGGGAATAAGCTACAAGAGCTTAGTGAGCTATCTCTCATACCATACTGGCAAACAAGTTATCAAATAAATTATTACAACCATATGAATGCATGTACACACAGAATGCCAAACAATATATGCAGTTAACCGGTACTGCATATAATATCGGATTTTAACGCCCTCCGAGATAAGGGTTGGAGATTCATCGGCACCAATCACGACCGGGCTCTAGCACCTGGGTTTTTACCCATAACTTTAAATTCCATATTTCACAAAAACACATTTCCATTTCCAAAAATCCAATAGTTCACAAAGTCCCAGGCCTAGCGGTGAGGTGACCCCCACAGTCCACACTCACACCCTACAACGGTGGTCTCTAGACACGACCCCCAGCCACCCACGGTTAGCGTCTCCGGCGCCAATAGAACCCGCGAGCTAAGGGTAGGGTCTTGTTGTACCCATGCTCCTACACGGTACTAATCAAATCATGTGGGAATCCATCCCTCCAAGGCCCTTCATTACCAATCGCGTGAAGTGATGGCCAGAATAAGTAATGCGATGCATGGATAATGCATGACCCTTTTGGTTTAAGATAAGCCAAATATAATTAGGTCAAATTATGAGGCGACCAATCAATATCAACAAACCATCCATATCCTATAAAAATCAATCATACCATCAAATCATCAATTATCGTATTTAGCAATATCTCTCACAACAATCAAGCAATATCAAGCACACGCATATCTCGAAAACCCTATGCATCAAGTTATTGATATTCAATTTAAGTGCACTAACTACAAGCACAAACAAATATAGAGTCATCGAGAGTACTCACTTGACTATGACAACTTGCTTTAGTCGTAATAACCGATCGGGAGATCCTCGCTCTCATCGGGATCATCTGATCATTACGAGATAACAAGGATAATAAGTAGTTGACTCAACTAATGGTTCTAGATATCTATCTACCTAATTCCACTTAGATTACTATAAGCCCTTATTCGATTAAACCTAATTGCTAATCGTACGTAACTTTTTCATTTTATTTTCAATATTTATGAATTTATAGTCGTTTTTCATCGTTTTCGAACGTACATTCACATGGTAATGTCTGTTTTGGATGTTAAGACCCATGTTTTATGATATGGGCTAAATTTACTGAAATTTTATCTTATTGAAGTTTAATTATTCTTATTGCTTATGTTTATGCCCTAGTTTAGGATTTAATAATTGAATTAGCTATTTGATTCTTACACTTAGGAAATTTTACATTAGTGCTACTAATCCACATACTTGATTAAATTTAATTCAATCTAGGAAGTGTATTAAGGTTTAAGGGATTTTTGACTTCTAAATACACGTATATACTTATATTATGTGCTTATGTAATCTTATTATTTCTTCTATTATAAACTTATGCTTACATCATCACTTATGTAACCAATTGATGATGTCATGGCTTATGTAATGCTTAGATGATGTCATGGCTTATGTAATCCATTTATTACATGTAAATATATATGTCATTAAGTACTTATACACATACATATTTTATATACCTACCTACACTCATAACATACTAATATGTATACTTATGTACTTATACTTTATACATACATATACTTATACATCTACTTAGGTTTATACCGTATTTATACATGTATACCAACTCATATACTTATATGGTTGGATACGTATTTTTATACACAAATTCGTATGCCTTATTTACCCTCTTAAGAAATCTTCACAATTTCATTCTTTTTTGTATTTTAAGGGTATATTTAGCATGGCATATGTATGTATAGTTAGTAGATGTCCAAATTGAGGTTATGTACATAATGAAAACTTATGTATAAAGGTATTTATACATGTATATCTCTAGCATACCCTTATGTATACCTACTCAAAGACATGTACACATGCATCTTCTTCCATTGCCTAAAGGATTCTACACTTCCATATGTAAAGATTGAAACTTTAAGCCTAAATCAATCATATATATAAACACAACACAGCCTAACCTTTTCTCCTTCTAACTAGTAAAGAGGATGAAGTAAGACATAAATACATAATAGCATACATTAAGTTGCCCTTGACTATGGATGAAATGGTTGAAAAGTTGAAAAGGAAAGAAGAGTGAAAGGGGAAAGAAAGCTCACGGCATGGAGGGGGCTTTTGTTTTGTTTCCTTTGATTTGTTTTGCTTATGGAAGAAGGAAAATGGTGGGGCCTAGAAGATGGAAGTAGTGGACGGCAAAGAAAAGAAAAAGAAGGGAAAAATCAAAAGAAAAGGGAAGAAATCATGAGAAGGAAGATATTTTTTTCCTAATGAAAGAGACACTTTTGTTGACTTTTCAATTGTTGACTTTAGTCAACATGTGTTGACTTAGTCAACTTTCAAAAAAATAAAGACCCTTTTGTGTACATAATGAACTAATTAGGAAAAATTTGGAGAAAGATTAAGGAAATAAAGGGAAATATGAAGTGATTAATAAAAATAGATAATGAGATCTTCTATTAGGTATTTATATCCTATATACACCATTTGGTAAGCTACTTGGTATAATTGAGATGAAAAATTGCATTTAGGGTATTAAGGTTTACTACATTTAACCTAATCTCCAACTATACCTCTAACTCTAAGTAAGACTATCTAAATCATACACTTAAGAAATAAATGTAATCTATGATTCAATATCTTAGTTTCTAAGGGATCATTTAAGCATTCTAAATGTTTATGCATGATTAAGGGTTATCTTTAGTCGTTTACCGATGAAATGGAAAAATATGGAGGATATATTATCACTTAGGGTTTTAGGGTAAATTATGGTGAATTAGTGCTTTTATATCCTTAAAGTTATAGTTTTAGGGTTCTTATGACTTTAAGGCACAATTTCTAATGTTTTTACACATTTGGGGTTTCATATATTCTTACGCGATTAAATCTTCAATTATTATCTTAAGGTTTTGATGAGGTTCGAGATTTTAGGGTCTTCGTATGCGGTTAGAGGTTCAATTGATGATTTAAGGTTTTTTGTATCCACTTTAGGTTTTGGATTGAGATTTTAATCGGTTTTAAATCTTACTGGCTCTTTTGAGTTCGAGAAATCAACTATAGTTTAGACGTTTGTTTCTATACTTAGAAAGATAAATTTGTGGGGTTTACAACAATTCAATAGCATATAAAATCAAATAAAATAATACCATATAAATAATAATCATATAAAAGAGAAAAGGGTATGGTGCAAGACTTTCACAATAAGTAGTCATAAATGTCCTTCCTTTGAACCAATATTGAGTAAAAGAATTGCATTGGTCATCTTTTACTATTTTATCATTATTTGGTGGCTTCTTTAAATCCTCTAATGGTATTTGCAAATTGAAGTACTTTGTCTTTAAAGTATTCTTATGAGACATCCATTTCTTGTTAATGTAACGATCCATCTCCTAAGTGTACAACTAGCTTGTTTCCAATACTTGCCACATCTTTGAATTAGGGATAATGTTTTCTTATATTTTAATTGTGACCTACTAAGTGGATAACCAAAAACAAACAAGTAAATAAATAATAGTCCTAATCTTAACTTATACAACTTGTCATTATAAGGCACTCTTGAAGCACTTTAGTAGTGATCAAATTGGATATTGAGGTTTGCCTATAGGGCATATCTTTGCTTGTTGATCAAAGTTTCATATAATGAACCTATATAGCTAAGTCCACAAAACTCCAAAAAGTTTACTTGCAACTCTAACTATACAAGCATGAGCTCATAAAGGATATACAGTGCCCCTGCTTAAGTTTACAATCGATTAGAAGAGAGCTTATATATAGGCCAATATTCATATTTAGTTACGTAATAACCACATGGTTTGGTATATATTAAAATATATTTCTAACATTACATAATTCAAAAGCTAGCAAAGTACGTTCCAAAAGTCCTCAATCTCATCTTTAAAATTTAATCTTTGGTGCCTCATAGTTTCTTGTAAAACAAAGTGAGCATTCGATCTTAGCTAAAATACACAAATTTCCCCCACTTTAAAACCTATGCTTGTGTAAAAATTTGAACAAAACTAGTGAAATTTATATAAAAATAAAGTTTATGCATAAGATGGATAGTAAAATACGTTCAAAAAATCCATTTTTAATTAAATTCTACTAATGTCATTTTATGTGTAGGTGTATGGGGGCTCCCATGGTCTTGGCAATCCCCATCAGGTGATCAAGGAGCTATAAATGAAGAAGTATAGGAATTGCTACTGACTAATCGGTAAGCCTTGAAGTGTCAAGGTTATGCAAACCAAACAGGCAATCAATTAAGAGTAGAGGATGGTAATCAAACAAAAGCATCTAGTAAGGAATCGACTAGTATCTTCCTAATTGATCGATCGGTAAAAAAAATTAGGGTTATGGTTTATTAGAATTAAAACCCTAATATAAGACGTTACGTTTCATAAACAATAGAAGCAATGTTAAGCTAACAAGTGTCTACCAATTGATTGTAGCCTATCTTACTGATTGATTAGTATCTTAAATTAAAAACACTAACATTTTTTGCAAAAATGACAAGCCACAATAAGGATTTCTCTTAGGTTTGGTATAGTTTTGCATGTTCATTGCTACATTTTCTACTTTTATGCTATTTCTATGACATTTAGCACTTGTTTGTAAGAGTTTTATGCATTTTTTTGTCACATTTATAGTAGACTTAAGTTAGTTTTCTTTCTTAGTCTTCATTGTACTCTTGTTCTTATTTTGATAGATCAACATTTTGCTTAATATTGGAATCTATTGTAGTATTTTCAATTATTCTTGTTATTGCTCAAACCATGTTTGGCTAAGCTTTTTTTTGTAGGTTTGTGATAATGTGAATGATATAGTTGGTGAAATGTTGTAGTTTTGATATATGTTTTGATGTTAATAAATTTTCATCAACTTTAGTGATTGCTCATCAATATGTCGACCAAGTTAAGTAACTATTAGCCCCAACTATACAATTGCTACTTCCCATGACATTCAATATGTGACTAAATTAAGGAGTTGCCATGTGTCTTAGGTAGTTTAACTATCTACCACTTCACTTATTAGATAAATGCCTATAAATATGGGAACACAACTATTGTAAGAACTGTCTATACACTCCTATTACTTACTCACCTACTTATTCTTACAAGAATACTTACACAAACTTTGACTTTAGCATTGAAATAGCTATGATGGACTAGCCCTAGCACTCCTAAAGCTTAACTTCTCTTTTTCAAGGATTATCATCTAGTGTAGATTTCTACCAATAACATTTTGGTGCCATCTGTTTTGAATCATTTTTGTGATGGCTAAGACTAGATTTACTATGAGTGTTGGTATTGGAATTGCTTACCAACAATTGCTAAGGGAGAATAGGCACCACATTAATGAAGATTGCCTAACTAGATTGGAGTAGCTTTGTATTGATCAGGCCAATGAAAATCAAGAATTGTTTAAGAAAAATGATAAGATTTTAAATCTGATTTGAAAGAATAGCTAATCAAGCAAAGGGGAAATGGGCTGATGAGCTCCTTAATATTTTAAGGAGATACAGGACCACCCATAAAATATCAATAAGACAAACTCCATTTAGACAAGGCTGTCTTGCTAATCAAGCTAGAATTGCTTAATTTAGGCTTGCCAAGGTTTCACGTCATGGTGAATCCAGTTTGCTTAACAACCAATCTAGATATCATTGAGGAAATCTAAGGCATTGCTAGAGTAAGGGTTACTACTTATCGGTATAGAGTGGCATAATATTACAATAAAAAAGTCAAACATAAAGTCTCCTGACATAGAGATTTGGTTTGGAGGAAGATGGAAGCGACAGGTACACGAGTCAATCGAGGAAAACTCACTACTAATTGGGGAAACCTAGATGGACAAGTCATTCCACATGCATGGAATGTCAAGAATTTTAAGCTATATTTTGAATAGTTGTGTTTTATTTCTTATTTAGGATGTGTTGTTCTCATGTTTTAGCATTCAATAGTTGTGTTAGAACCATGCAAGGCGATGGCCTTTATTGTGACAAAATGAAAAGTTTGTTTTCTGATCTATTACCTAGCTTTACCTTGATGTTTTTTATTAATCTGACCAAATTATGATTAATGGTTAATAAAGTTTAAGCCTACATGGCAAATGAGTTAGTTATAACAAGGTTCCAACCTAGTATTGTTAACGAGATAAGGAAGTTTTGGACTTATATGGTGAATTTAAATAGTTTTAGCGAGTTTTAACCTAACATGATTAATGGACTTAACTAATCTTGATAAACTCTAATCTAGTTCAGTCAGTGAACTCAAACACTCGAAGTAAGTTTTGATCTAAAATGATTAATGAACTTCCTCTACCTATGCTTATAAGGCTTAATGGATAGATGACTATTGCCTTGATCAAATGAGGGATTTAAACATAAGTCACTAGAAGCCTCCTTAGGCAAATTGCATACTTTGATTCTCGAGTGTGTGAAACAAAATGTATTACAATTAAACATGCAAATGCACTAGTAGGATAATTGAAATAAGTTCAAAAATTACAATAAAAAAATCAGCATCCTAACCTAATGAAATGTTTAAATCATAAACAAATAATTAGTTAGATAATTGATTGGCAACATTCTCCTTAATAGTGTTAGCTGAGTTGGGATCTTAGTCAACATTTATTTCTTTGATTGGAGTATATAGATACTTCATTTTTGCCCACTTGTAATTTTAGAGCTTTTTCTAGAATTAAAAAAAGAGGGTCCTAATTCAAAAATACAAAAAAAAAGAAAAAGAAAATTTAGTAAAATAAAAAACTAAAATAATAAAAAAATTTAGATTTTTAGGGTTTTTGAATCACATAGATAGGGTCATTTCATTTTTAAGGTCAAATAAAGTCAAAGTGCACATGAGTAATTCAACAATTTTAAGTTATATTTGAGAATATTAAATTTTTCTAAAAATTCAATATTTAGACTATGGCTGATGTTAATTTTTTTTTAAGCATAAAAATGAGACTAATTTAAGTTGATCGTGACTTCAAATGGTGCTTCGATCTAACTTAAATTGGTTAATTTACGAGTAAAATAATTTTTGAATTAACCATTCGATCAACAAATTAGAGCTCGAAAAGTCGTTAAAGTGGGTTCAATTTTAAAATTAATTTTAACATATGTGTACTAGATTTGCCCTTCTAAGTTGTCATTTTTTTTTAATTTATTAGGAACCGATCAATCGGATTTGTTGTTTTAAATTCGGTCTAGGCCAATCACTGTAGATAAAATTTGGTATGCAGCATATAACTAGGAGAAAGCCAGCTTAGCTGGCAATGATATGCACATATGTAAGGGGAATCCAAAGTTTGATTCACTATCCTTACATTGGCACAAATTTTTTTTTTTTTAAAGGAAAAGCTACACATGTCACTTGATGAGTGGTTAGCCACTATTCGTTTTTCTCTTCCCTAGTTCATGCTTAAGTAGTTGCAAATATGGGCGAACTTGAAATGAAAAATATCCATGTGACCTTTCCATTTTTTGACCCTATCAAGCTTAATTTTTGGCAAAATTCATTCAAATAAAATGCTAAAATTAATAAAGGATACTGAGTACTTTTGAATGGAGCCCATTTTATTTACAAATTCATTCATCTTCTGGGTCAAAATAATAATTGAAAAAGGGAAAAAAAATTGAAAACGTAATTTTTGCTTCAATTCAAATTCATATGATTCATGTCCTTTAATGAAAATCAAAGCTTCTATTGGTTGTTTTAGGCAACAACAAACATCCAAGATCCCATTTGAATAATTATTCAACCAATATTAAGCAAATTCAAGTCAATCTAATCAAGACCCATTAATTTTTTATTTTGAATTTAATGGCGATTTTAGACTTTCTTGAACTTCTTCGAGCTAGGAATAGTATAAAAAGGGCTTGGGGATCACATTTCTATAGCAACCAAGCTTCGAAAAACTTTCTACATGTAAAAATCGAAACTTTCTCTCTTTAGCTTGTGAGCTTCTCTTTCTCCCGCTAAAATCCACCACTTTCAGTGGTTATAGCAAACCAACACCACCAAGAGCTTCAATACCCTTAATAACCCCAACTCAATACTCCTCTCAACTCTAGCAATCACCACTCGAGTTGCACCACCACCACCACCACCTACAACCAACTTCCAAAACACCACTAAACAAGCTCTAAATACCATAACATCAATTCTATACCTCTTATTCCTAATAGAATATACATGAGAACAATGTTTCCTGCATAAAATAAGCCCCAAAAGCCATCACACGAAGCCCTTGCTCAACTACCACTCTCTTTCTCCTATCTAACTCGATACCTAGGGCAACCCAAACTGAGCTTTGATTCGACTCGTGTCCTACTCCAGCTTTAGCCCAAGTCCATTTTCCTTTGGTTCTTTTATTTTATTTATTTATTTCTTCTTTTTGTTTTATTGTTTTGTCAAAATGAAAAATAAAATAAAATAAATATGAGAAAAATGTGTTCTTAAAAATTGATTTTTTCATGAATAAATGCCTTTTCGAAAAAAAAAGGAAAAAAAAAAGTTTTGTTGCTTAGAAGAATTTTTTTCAATAAAAGAACCCTTTTCTAAAATGAAAATTTAGAACTTTTTAGGATCCTTTTATGGAATTTTCCTTAAAATAAAATAAATGGTTAAAGAATGTAAACTCGATTAGATTTTAGAAATTAAAAGAAACCAACACACCTAAAGTTCTCAAGGAACGAACTATGGAAGTTTGATCCTGAATAGCGGGTATATAGGTGCTTGTACATAATTATGGGGTGACCTAAAATACAAAAAAAAATTATTATTTTTCCCTTTGTAAATATTTAGTCCTTTTATTTATTAATCCTTTTTTAAATTGATGTGATTTATTGTTTTCTTTACGTGTAAAATATAAATTCCAATTATAAGGATATGTTGAAAAGTAAATCTAAATTCGGAAAGTTAAAAAGTAATACCTGTTAAGGTTTAATAGGTTAGCTCCCGAACTCAAATCTTTAGTTTTCAAAATATTAGTTTTTTAAAAAAAATTAGTCTTCATGTGGTCTAGTGTCTAGATTAAAACTAATCTACCTAATTAGTTTTAATCTAAACCTTTTCCCAACACTAGTCGGGTGACAACTCTAAGTATTTTTCAAAACACGTTTAAAACCTAGATTCTCCTTAATTCTTAGTCGAGGATTAATATTAAACGGATATGGTTTAATATTAATTAGATTAAGGAAAATTAATAAAAATTAAGAAAAATTCAAGCTCAATAGAATAGAGGAACATCCTTCAGAGCAGGGTCATTAGATGGCAAAGGGTTTTTAGTAGTAGTAAAGGGATCACTACCTTGGCCTTGATTGTTATCTTCTTCCTTAATGCTAAACTCTTCCTCACCATCACTGTTATCCTCATCATTATCAACATCAACAAAGTTAAGGTAAGAAAGTTCATAATTAGTATAGACTTTCAGCACTTTCTCCCTAGCAAGTTGCACTCCTTCCAATAGCTTCCTTCGGTGCAACTTCTTGTATCATCTACTTACTATGACAATCCCTAGAGCTTCTTCCATGAAAGGTTTTTCCTTCAAAGCTTGCTTGAATTTGGTAAGTTGGGCTTCAAGATTAGAGTTCTTGATCTCTAAATTTTTTATTTAGGCCCTTAATTTGACCTCCTCCTCACTCATTAGGACAATAGTCTATCCTAGGCTCCATCATTTCTCTTTCCATTCTTGAAGCTAATCCTTTAATTCTTAGGTTTTTTTAAATGGCTCATCACTTTGAGTCTTTAGAGTTAGCAATTCTTTAGGTACTTCCCTATAGGCTTTTTGCTTGGACTCGAGATGCTCTTTTAGATTCTTAGCCTCCATTTCGGCCCTGATTCTTACATTTTCGGCCATGATTGTTTGTGCTTTGGTGGAATTTTAAGCCTCCTTAATCTTCTACATGAAAATGACTAAATGATAAAACAATTAGCCATTAATGCTGCATGTAAGAAGGAGAACAAACACTGTATTTACCTTCCTCATTTCTTTCTTAGCTTAGACTACTCCAATAAGAGAAATTGAGTTTAGTATAGATTTGGTACCTGAGACAAAACCAATCTTTAAAACAACTTATAGGATAACTCCAATAGAGTTGGTTGAATTGAAAAAGTAATTACAAGTGTTGCAAGATAGGGGGTTTATTACGCCTAATATGTCATCTTAGGGTACATTGGTTCTTTTTGTCAAGAAGAAAGATGGCAACATGCACCTTTGCATTAACTATCAGAAATTGAATAGTGTGATGATCAAGAATAAATATCCCTTCCCTTATATTGACAACCTGTTTAATCAACTACAAGAATCCCATTGCTTCTCAAAAATAAGCTTGAGATAGGGATATTATCAATTAAGGATCAAAGAAGAGGACATACCAAAAATGACCTTTAAAACATGGTATGGACTATATGATTTTTTTTCTTATGCCATTTATATTAACAAACATACTAGTTGTTTTATGGATCTTATGAATAGAGTATTCAGAGATTTCTTGGATAGGCTCATAGTAGTATTTATCAATGATATTTTAGCATACTCTAGAAGTGAAGAAGAACATGAGGAGCACTTGAGGAAGGTTTTGAATGGACTACGAATTGAAAAGCTTTATGCCAAGTTTTCTAGTATGAGTCTGTAGGTGAACACACAACGATTGATAGCATGAGAACTAAGGGTAGGTATGAATTGCAAGATGGCTCAAAGAATAAATGGAAGTTAAAGGTTGAGTAGGGGTTTCTCACGCATTGACAATGGATATCACATGCCAACACCTCATATGAGTTTAGGTCACACTTGATATGATGCACAAGTATGGCTAAAGGTCACTTGCCTGATGTGTCTTTAGGGTTGGACATATCGAAAAGCACCACAATGAAGCAAACAAAAAACAAACAAGGAAAATGCTAGCAAGGTCCGGGCAACTACCGAATGGATGTGACACACCACTCGATCCTACTCGACTTATAATCCACTAAATATGACATACTGATTTGAATTGAAGGGTCACTTGCTACTACTCCTTACCGAATAGAATAAATAAGAGTTAAATGACAACAAGAACACTAAGGTTGCTTAAAGTAAATAATTCTATAATAATTAGTTGATTGTTTGCATATAAGAAGGTGGCGGTTTATATACCTATCCACTAAGGTTACTTTACATGTATGAAAAAACTAAAAGGTATTCTACAATTAGGTTATATAAAACATATTAAAACAGGGTAAAAGAGACAAAGAATATTCAATACTGAAAAGAAATAATCATTTTGGAATATTATGTTAGAAGACACATGTTGCTTGTTGGCTAGATGGGAGAAATATAATACAAGGTAGGCAGAAGCAGAATAATGTTTACAGTTAAAGGCCAACCTGATTAGGATCAAGTTGGGAGCTTGTTGAATTGGAGTTAGACGCTTGTAGTCTGTTAAGGATCTTAGCTCGACTAGTCCTAGGTTATCTTTTAGAATAAAACTTCACTGTTAGGTAGAAGCATGTTTGATACGTATGAGGATCTGACAGACAAGTCAGTAGGAGATCAGTTCGATATAGGGATCCTTATCTCAGCTTTGGTTTAAAGCTAGTATTCTCTATGCAAGTCCTTAAAGTCTTCTAGCTTAGCTATGAGTGATGGGTCTAAGGGCTTGATTCTTATCATCTACCTAGGGGTTGAAAAGATTTGCCTCAAATCTAGATTAGTTTCTACTTCTTCATTTGGGGCGTAAGCGAGGTCTTCTACTACTGGTTGGTAAGAGATCAAATCGGACACATTAAAGGTGAAAGAAACACCATAGTCATAAGGTAACTCGAGCTGGTAAGCATTGCAATTGATCTTCTTCAGGATTTTGAATGCACCATTAGATCGAGGAGATTGTCTGTTTTATCTCAAGTATGAGAATTGTTCTTGATTGAGGCGTATCTATACCAAGTCTCCTAGGTAGAAGGAAATAGTTCGGTGCCCTTGGCTACTAATTTCTTATTATCTTTGATTGAATTTGGCGATCTTTTCAATCACAAATTGGTGTCGCTCATGTAGTTCTTAGGCTCAATCAACTCTGGATCGACTTTCTTTAGTAATTGGAGCACCGATCAATTCTAGGGCAATAATAGAGTTAAGGCTATACATAACCTCGAATGGGTTCTTCCGAATGGTGTTTTGGATAGTTTGGTTGTACGTAAACTCCATAACTAGTAGGTATGAATCCCAATCTCTTAAGTTCTTTCCCATGATAGCTTTGAGCAAATTGCTTAGCATCATGTTTACCACTTCAGTTTAGCTATCAATCTAAGGGCGGTTACTTGAGCTGAATACAAGTTTAGTTCTAAGTCTTCTCTAAAGAGTCTTCCAAAAATATCTAAAAAATTTTGTGTCTCAATCTGAGACAGTAGTCTTCAGTACTCCATGTAGTCGGATAACCTCTTGCAAAAATAAATCAACAATATATAAAGCATTATTAGTTTGATGGTACAAAGTGAAGTGAGCCATCTTGTTGAAGCGGTATTCTACAACAAAGATAGAATCTTTGCCTTTGGATATCTGAGGCAACCTTAGGACAAAGTCTATGCTGAAGTTGGCCTAAGGTAAGGTTGGTGTTGGTAACGGCATGTATTTTTTATGGGGTTCTCTCTTCACCTTAGCTTGTTTGCACGCTTCACAACTACTAACTACCTTATTGATATCCTTAGCCAAACTTGGCCAATAAAAGTTCTCCCTCAACAAATTGGCTATCTTAGTTTCTCTAAAGTGACCTGATAATCCATCGCTATGAGCTTCCTTAATCAATAGCTCACGTGTGGAACAGTTCGGTATGCATAGCCTTTGGTCCTTGAATAGATATCCTTCTTTAAGATAATATCCCTTAATAGTAATTCCATCCCAGCATTGTTCTAGGATAGCGTAGAAATGAGGATCATAAGTGTACTACTTTGTAATGAGTAAGAATCCTAATAATTTGGTCTACAAAGTGGTTAGCAGGGTTTGTCATTGTAATAAAGCATTGGCGACCACATTTACACTTCCCTTCTTATGCCGGATTATGTATGAGAACCCTTCCATAAACTCCAACCACTTGGCTTGCTACTTTGAAAGCTTGTTCAAACTCCCTAGATGCTTTATAGACTTATGGTTTGTATAACTAACAAACTCTCATGGTAGCAAATAGTTTGCCAAACAGTAAGGGCTTGGTAAAGGGACTACAACTCTTTCTCAAACATAGAATAGTTTAGGGTAGGACCACTAAGCTTCTTACTATGGTAAGCGATGGGTTATCGTTCCTGCATCAGGATAGTACCAATTCCTACTCCCTGATGCATTGCATTCCTGTTCGAAGGGTTGGTCAAAATTTGGTGGTAAAAGGACAGACCATGAGGTGAGCTTCTCTTCGATCTCCCTAAAGCCTTGCTTAGCTTAATTGTTCCACTTAAACCTTTCATTTTTTCTCTGTCAACTCGGTATCGAAGAAACTAGGCTATGAAAGCTTCAAACCTCAAAGACATTCTTTGGCGTCGACCACTCAAGAACAGGTTGGATCTTTTCGTCATCTACCCAGTGTCCTTCCCCTGACACCACAAACCATAGGAAGATTACCTCTTTCTAGTAGAACGTACATTTCTTCACAATTCCATACAACTTCTCAATTTACAAAAATGTTAAATACTTCGTAGAGATATTGAACATGGTAGGTTGACACAGTATACCAATATGCCATCAAAGTACATGACCACACATCTTCCAATTAGAGGGTACATTACATGATTCATCAACCTCATGAATGTGTTCGGTGTATTAGTATGTCCGAACCACATAACTAACCATTCTTAGAGTCCATGCCTAGTGTTGAAGGCAGTTTTCCACTCATCACCTGGTCTCATGTGAATTTGTTGATAGCTACTTTGTAGATCAATCTTTGAAACTATCTTGGCACCATGAAGTTCATCTAACACATCGTCAAGCCTCAATATCGGGTATCTGTACTTGACAGTAACTCGATTAATTACTTGTCTATTGATGCACATGCACCATGAACCATCTTTCTTAGGGGTGAGTAAAGCTAGTATAGCACAAGGGCTCATGTTCTCCCTCACATATCCTTGCTTTATGATTTTGTTTACCTGTCTTTTTAGCTCGGCAACCTCTTTAGGGTTCATCTTGTATGAAGGTCGATTTGGTAGGGTAACACCTGGCTGTGGATCAATACAATGCTCAATGCTTCAAGCTAGAGGCAGTCCTCTATGTAATTCATCAAGGAAAAGATCGGAAAACTCATTTAGTAAGCTTCGAATTTCATTAGGGATATCCTCCAAATCTCTCATTTCCAATAATCTTCTAATCAATAGGAACATAGATTCTTCAGCTTCTTTAGTAGCTTAGAGCTAATTATGAGTTTCATTTACTTGGGATGGGGTCAAGGGTTGCAACACAATCTTCTTTCCATCCTTAACAAAGGCATAGGTATTCTTATACCCATTGTAAGTAATACGTTGGTCAAACAACCAAGGTTGTCCTAGCAGTAGATGTGAAGCTCCCATAGGGACAACATCGTACACTACTTCATTCCTATACATACTCCTAAAACTGAACGATACGGTCACTTATAAAGCACCTTTATCATGAAGCCAATGTAGCTTGTAAGGATGGGGATACTTTAAGGTTAGCAAACCCAACCTCTACATAAAGGACTCTACAACAACATTAGTACAACTTTCCCCATCTACAATCATTGTACACAATTAGCCCTTGATGGTACACTTAGTATGGAACAAATTCTCCTCCTAGTCCTCCTTAGAGTTTAGCAAGGAACTCAGTACCTGTCTCAGGACTAGAGCCATCACTCCTCCCTGTTCAACATAGATATAGGTCTTCTCTTCCTCTTCCTCTTCGGCTTCGGGTTTTCCAACATCTTCTTCTTTCTCAAACTCGCTCTCCTTAGTGTTGTCCACTATCTCTGCCTAAAGCACCCTGATGGGTCAATTTAGACACTCAATAGCTATATGTCTGAAGCTCAAGAATTTAAAACATTTCACCTTATGGGTCTTCCATTCGAAGGTTTGACCTTTTTCGTATATCCTTAAAGTCGGCCTAACCTTAGCTCAACTTGTTTGATGGGCTCGACCTTACTAGCTTGCTCAGCTATCATCAGATTGATCATTTCTATCCTTGGCTTTATAAAGCCTCCTTAACTTGGCTTGAACAGGTTAACACAAAACTGAGGGTCGAGAGAAGGTTGGCCCATGTCTGCTCGAAGCTCTTCTTCTTTGTTTTTCAACCATTTGCGCTATCTTTATCACTTCTTCCAAGGTATAAAACCTTTGTACTTCCACAATGTTACAAATCTCATACCTGAGCTTAGAAATGAACTTTAATACTGTACGTGTCTTTAGTTCTTTCACATCGGCTCCAATCATTAGCATCTAGAACTCTCTGACGTAGTCGTTAATAAATTGACTTCCTTGTAGCTTCTGCAACCTTACAAGCGTATCTTGTAGGTAGGTTTTGAGTATAAATCTACCTCTCAACAACCTTTCCATCTCATCCCTAGTTCTAACACCTCATCTTCCATCTTTTGTTCTAGCCGCATTTAAATTCTTCCACTACATAATGGCATACCTAGTAAACTCTAGTACAGTAAGTCAAACTTTGACAATATCCATATACCCATGAAATTCAAAAACTTTCTCAACCTTCTCTTCCTACTCTAAGTATTCATCTACATTCCCACTTCCACTAAAGGGCGAGATTTGAACCTTTACATTATCTAACCCTCGAGGGACTCAATGTCCTCATCCTTACTCATGGTAATAGTCAACTTCTCCTTCTTCCTCCTTAAACTCTTCAACATCCAACTCTTCATCATCTTTCTCAATCTCCTCTAACTCTAATCTTTGTTTAGTAGCTCAATCTGCTACTCTTACAGCTTGTTGTGGTTGAATTGGGTGATTGATTCAATTACCTTAGCCATGGTGTCTCTTAAGGGCATTTTCTTATGGGTTATGGTGCTATACACCGTGGGAATATTGTTAAATGACTTGCATTGCTATGACTAAGCTCTTGACCAGGTTAGTCAGTCTATTTAGTTTGTCATCAACCGATCCTAGGGTGTTACTACCATTATGACCATGACCAAGTTGAGCACTATTACTCTAGTTACCAATAACTCCTTGAACACTCAAATTTGACGTGGTACAGTACTTCTTGAGTGGATTAACAACTCGCTAACAACTTTAATGCTCGATACTCTCTCAAACAGAATAGAAACAAGCTTGGTCTATTTTCGTAATGAAAAACAGAGTAAGAGTAGAGTAATAATGAAACTACACTTACTTACACTCAAACACACTACAGTAGCTTTGGAGGGAACATGGTAGCCACCAATAGCAAAGCGAATTAAAACTTCACTACAACTTTACACACTCCCTTGTAGAACCATGCTCTAATACCAACGAAGCTGATGCGTCTCTAAGGTCCAACATATGGAGAAGTACTACAACAAAGCAAACCAAAAACAAATAGGGAAAAAGTTAGCAAAGTTTGAGCAACTACTGAATAGATATGACACACCACTCGATCCTACTCTGCTACAATTTGCTGGATATGACACATCAGTTCGAACTAAAGGTTCACTTACCACTACTCCTTGCTAAAGGGAATAAATAAGAGTTAAATGATAACGAGAGCATTAAGGTTGTTTAAAGTGAATAATTCTATATTGATTAGTTGATTGTCTGCATATAAGGAAGTAAGGGTTTATATACCTATCCATTAGGGTTACTTTACATGTATGAAACGACTAGAGGGTATTCTACAATTAGGTTATATAAAACATACTAAAAAGGGGTAAAAGAGACAAAGAATATTTAGTATGAAAAAGAAATAATCATTCTGGAATATTGTATCAGAAGATACGTATTGCTTGGTGGCTAGATGGGAGAAATATAATACAAGGTAAGTGGAAGCAGAATAACATTTGCAATTAGGGACTGACTTGATCTAGATTAGGTTGGGAGCAAATCAATCCAGTAAAAAAGTCAGCTGAATTGGAGTCAAATGCCTGTAGTTGGTTAGGGATCTCAACTCGACTAGTCTTAGGTTGTCTTTTGGAAGGAGACTTCATTACTGGGCTAGAGTATGTTTGATACATGTGACGATCTGATAAACAAGTCGGTAGGAGATCAGTTTGGCATAAGGATCCTTGTCTTGGCTTTGGTTTTGAGCTATTTTTCTCCATGTAAGTCCTTAGAGTCCTCTAACTCGACTACGAGTGATTGGTTTAGGGGATTGATTCCTATCATCGCCACTAGTTTACACTCAAATGGCCTAGATAAGATTAAGGAGAGCTAGTAGGGAAAACACTTAGCTTAACGCAATAAGTTTAGTATGCAATATTCTTGATTGATTTTGGCTGATACATTTTGCATGGTATTTATATGTTCTAATTAGGGTAAGTCAAAGGATTCTTCTAATTACAAAATTAGATGCATACTTAAAATGGAAAATGACTATAAAGAAAGGATAAATTGGTAATAACAGAAAAAGAATATCCCATGCTAAGACAGCATAGATGTTAGAGAGATAAGATATGTATCTACTTCTCAATGCCATGGTCCATACCATACTATATGCTAAGTAAAGCTACTCCAAGTAAAGTAGGTTAGGTTGGCAATTTAACAACTCGACATTTCTTCAACTTGGTAATTCAGTAACTAAGGGCTTAAGAAGGGTTGGCCTAAAGAGTGGTCATTTGTCTAAGCCTCATTTGGTCTGGTTGGTACTTAGGTAGCTCGGCTTTGGAATTGCTTACCATTAAGTGCTTGGCTTAGAGATAGGTTTGTTGCTCCAATGGACTCTATAATGAGATGGAGAAAGGTCGACATGGAGCTACTCAGCAACTTGGGGTGGAGAAGGTGTTGCTCTTTAAGTCTCAATTCTTCTAGGACAGCTCGATGGACTAAGTTGGAAAGTCCTCGAGCTCAGGAATGAGTGATCGATTCACGATCCCTATCAGCCCTTCCAAGTTGTTTGAGATTTGGTATCAAATCTGGCTTAGGTTCTAATGGCTCTTCATTAGGGATATATAGGTGGAGGTCAGCAACATTGAAGGAGTCCAAGATTCCATATTCTTCTAGTAGTTTGATTCGATAGGCATTAGGGTTAATCTTCTCAAGCACTTTGTGTGCTCTATCAGCTCTTGGGGATAACTTGTTTTTCCTTGAAGTTGGAAACTAGTCCTTACTGAAATAGATCTAAACTAAATCATTAGGCTAGAACTCTCTTTCCTTCCATCTTCAGTCATACTGCTTGAGCTTAGAGGTAGCTTAGTTCAGATGTTCTACGACCTTCTAGTACATTGCCTTGATGGCCTCAGATCTTTCAATGGCTGATTAGTCTTCTTCTTGATGTAAAAGGGGCATTTGATCAAGTGGAAGCTCATGATTGAAACCATTAGAAACTTGAAATGGCGAGATGCTTGTAATGCTATGCGTAGTCCTATTGTAAGCAAATTCGATTATAGGCAAACATAGATCTTAGGCAGTTAGGTTCTAACCAACAGCAACACAAAGTAAAGTTCCCAGCATTTTGTTGATAGCCTCAGTTTATCCATTTGTTTAAGGATGACATGATGTGCTAAATAACAATTTGGTTCCCATTTGCTTCTTCAATGTTCTCCAAAAGTGGCTTATGAACTTTCTATCTCGATTTGACATGATGGTTCTAGGCACTCCATGGAGCTTGATGATTTCCTATAAGAAAAGAAAAGAAAACAAATAGTTAAAACATCATTAGTTCTAGCATAGGGCACAAAGTGTATCGTCTTGCTAAATTAGTCTACAACCACTATAATGGAGTCCTTCCCTTGAGACGTCATTAGCAACCTTAACATAAAGTCTATGCTCAGCTTGGACCATGGTTTACTCTAGATTGGAAAAGGGTAGGTTTATCCTTTCTTGGCTCGACTATTAGCCCTTCTATAGGTAGCATACCTCTTTAGCATAGACCATCTTTCATCATTTTCAGCTAAAAGAATCTAAAGGCTAATACCCTATGGTTTGGTGCTTACCAAAATATCCAGATAATCCTCTGCTATGTACCTCATACATAAGCAACACTCACATAGAATGGGTTGGGATACATAACCTTCTCTTCTTAAATAAGTATCCATCTTCCCAATGATAGTCATCTAGAGTTCAGCCATCGTCACACCTTGTATAGATCGGACCGAAGTGTGGATCTTCGGCATACAAACCTTTGATGATAGAAGATTTAAGGAGTTTTGGTTTGCAATTTAGTCAAGAGGGAATCCCATCGAGATAGGGCATTGGCCACTACATTGTTCTTGTCATTTTTTTACTTGATGACATAGGAAAATCCCTCCATAAATTCAACCTTCTTGGCTTCCCTTCATGACAATTTGGACTAGCTCTTTAGGTATCTTAATGATTTGTGGTATGTATAGATTACAAATTCTCTGGTTAACAAATAATGTTGCCAAACTATGAGAGCTTAAATCAAGGAGTAGAACTCCTTGTCATACATAGAGTAGTTGAGCATAGCTTGTTAGAGCTTTTCATTGAAGTAGGCAATAGGACAACTGTCTTGCATTAGCACTGCTCTTATGCTTAGGTTAGATGCATCACATTTGACTTCAAATACTTTATCAAAGCTTGGAAGAGCTAATACAAGTGTAGTAGTCAACTTCATCTTCACAACCTCAAAACTCCTCTATTCTTTCTCTCTCCACTTGAACTTAACATTCTTCTTGGATAGTTTGGTAAGTGAAGCTACAATGGTGTTGAAATTCCTTATCAAAAAGCAATGAAAAGACACTAGGCCATGAAAGCTTCATATGTCTATAGTACAAGTCAATATAGGCCATTCGGTAATCGCCCTCATCTTCTTATCGTCAACTTGTATGCCACCACCGCTCACAATAAACCTTATAAGACTTTAGGTTGATAGAAGTCACATTTCTTCAAATTAGAATAAAGTTTCTTAGCATAAAGTTTTCACAACTCAGAGATTCTTATAAAAAGTCTCTAAATCAAGACTATAGACAAGAATATCATCAAAATATACAACAACAAACTTCCCAATTAGTTCTCAGGGCACATGGTTCATCAATCTCATGAATGTGCTTAGTGCATTAGACAATCCAAATGGCATCACAAGCCATTCATACAATCCATGTCATGTTTTGAGTGAGGTTTTCTATGCATCACCTTCCAGCATTCTAATTTGGTAAAATCCTGATTTGAGATCAATCTTTGAAAAGATTCTTACACCATGAAACTCATTGAGCATGTCATCAAGCTTAGGTATGATATACTTGTACTTGATGGTGATTCGATTAATAGCTTGGCTATTGACATACATCCTCTACATACTATCCTTCTTTAGTAATAATAGAGCTAGCATGATGCATGGGCTTAGGGATTCTCAAACATATCCTCTCTTTAATAATTCATCTACCTTCTTCTATAGCTTTGCAGCTTGTTTAGGGTTCAGCCTATATGTAGGCTTATTTGGTAATGCAACTCCTGGTTGCAAGTTTATTGCATGTTACATGCCTTAGATAGGAGGTATACCTTCTAGTAGTTCTCTTGGGAGTAGGTTAACAAACTCATCCAATAGGGACTTCACCTTGATAGGTAGTTCAACTTTCAATTCCCTCATTCTAACCAATAGATAGGTCAACTCTTTAAGCTTTATCTCTCTCTTCAGCTTGGCTTAGGTTATCACTAAAGTTTCCTTCTTCAAAACTCAACTTAATTAAGCCTACATGGTTTTAACTTCTTCGATTGTCATAAGGCTTAGCTTTACCTTTCTTCCTTCATGCTCTAATGAATAAGTGTTCTTCGTACCATCATACATAACCTTCAAATTAAACATCCATGGTCTACCAAGTGGAGTATGAGATGCACTCATAAGCAATATGTCACAAAGTACTTTGTCTCGATAGTTTCTAATACAGTTAGGAGTAGCAACTTTCTTAGTTACTTGTAAAGATCCTTTATTATTGAGCCAGTGTAGTTTGTATGGCTCGGGATGGGTAAGTTTAGTAACTTCAATTGTTACACCATGAAAGCAGATGCTGCATTAGTGCAATTGCTACTATCAATAATTAATGCATATGATGACCCATTTACCTTAGAACCAATGTGGAACAAATTCTTTTGCTATTAGTCTTATAGAGCTTGGATCATGCTCATCACTCACCTTAATACCATGGTTGCAAGCATGGTATAAATAATTTCCTCCTCCTCGATCAGTTCACTTTTTCAGGTCTTTTTTAGCTCTTCCACTTCCTCATCAATGCTTCAACCTCAATGGTCAGTGCTTCTCCTCTAATGACCATGGTTCTTCTATTTGGACGTTAAGTAGTCATGTATCCAAACCTTTGGAACTTGAAGCACTTGATCTCACTCGTCTTCTGACCAGAGCTTTGTCCCTTCTTAAACTTCGTTGGATCCTCTTTCTCCTCTACTCATGCAACTAGAGTAAGTTGAATATCACTTATCTGGCTTGGTTCTAATCATACAGGTCTACTCAAAACAAGTTGGCCTAGGGGAGCTTAGATTTGATTCATCTGACGTCACTTAATCCCTTGAGAAACTCATATTACCTCATCAAGTGTACTAATATCCATAGTTTCCAGAATATCTCCAATCTCATGTTTCGACCCACTAATGAATCGAGAAACAGTTTGGTCCTTGAGTTCGATTACCTCACAACAGATCATCAACATTTGAATTCCTTCATATACGATTCAACACTTAATCCTCCTTACCTCTACTCCTATAACCTCTTGAATGTATCCTACAAATAATAGCTCGGAACAAATCTTCTTCTCATTACTCTCTTCATTTCATCCCAATCCCTTACCTCACGTTCTCCTTCTCTTCTTTGGATAGCTTATAGATTCATCCACCACAGGGTAGCATAGTTAGTAAATTCTAGCATAGCAAGTTTGACCTTAGTATTCTTAGGCACTTTGTGACACTTAAATTGCTTATTAATCTTATATACACTATCTAAGTAATCATTCACATCACCACTACCTAAGTTCTTTAGTCCTTCAACTCTAGGAGCTCAAATATTCTTCTCCTCGAGTTCATAATACTATTCTTCGTCGCTTATCTCCCTATTCTCCTCATCAATCTCTTCCATAGCTAACCTCTATTGGTGTATCTTTCAACTCCTCTAACTAGTTGTTATCTAGCTAAGAGATTTGCTTAGCTAAGTCAAACATTGCCTCTCTCAAGAACTTCATTTACTCAACCCTAATACTTGTCATTTTTGACTTGTTACCTATCCTCATTTATGGCAATCACTAGACTAGTCACCAAATTAGCAAGCCTATCCCATTGCTCCTCTACTAGTTATGGTATAAAACTTCCCCATTAGCCTTGGCCATTACTAGCACTACTCTCTTGGTTACCTAAGGTTCCTTGAACACTAAAATTTGACATTGTTAATTAATTCAATATGTTAACCACTGAACCTTACTTCAAACAGTCAACACAACACTTATACACCAACAACTACTACAATGACAACAATAACAACTAAACCAACAAAGCCACACACTTTGTTTTACGTGTACCAAAACAAAGGAGAGCAAAGCACTAGTTATTAATCTCAAAACTATATTATGCACTAACCTCAACTATGCATAATCTCTACTTTAATTGAGATTTCAACACAACCTACTTCGCAACTGCAATACAAATGCATACACTAAGGTAACAACACCTAAAATCAAGACTTACTTGAATGTAACTAAGTACTCTGATACCAAGATGGCATAGGTCTGTAGGTGAACACTTAGCAACCGATACAAAGTGAACCAAGTGATATGAATTCGTAGATGAACATATGAACCCAATATCACGTGTAACCAATGGATAAGTCTAGGCCACGAGATGGCTTGAAAAATAAATGATAGTCGAAGGTTAAGTAAGGATTCCCATGCATCGACATTAGCTATGATGTACCAATGCCTCACATGAGCTTAGGACACACTTAATATGACGTACAAGTGGGGCTAGAGGTTACTCGCCACTAGTAAAGTAGTAGAACACTTAGCTCAAGAGAATATGTCTAAAAAGCTCAATTTGATAACTATTGCGACTATTACAATGTACAATATTTATATGAATCAATTAGGGTACATCCTAAGTGAGAGTAAATTACAAAAAATATTCCTACCAGTAAAGGAAAAAGAGAATAATTTACAAGGTTATCAATGTAATCATGCAAAAAGAATATCCATTAGCAGTAAGGACAATACGGATGTTAGAAAA
Organism: Lumnitzera littorea; assembly: GCA_024138015.1. Lineage (NCBI taxonomy): Eukaryota > Viridiplantae > Streptophyta > Magnoliopsida > Myrtales > Combretaceae > Lumnitzera > Lumnitzera littorea. The sequence goes on from JAMXBB010000008.1 coordinate 56,562,199, forward strand.
AGACAGTACGCACATAATTTTGCTCATTCTATGGTCTTAATAACATTACAAACTGAGAAGGGGTAGACCTTGTCTAGTCGGTATTGGCAGTTCGATAGCTCTAATTGCTAGGACTAAACAAGGGTTGGCTCACGGGTGACTCACATTCTGATTAACCTCGGGTGGTTAGCTCCTGGTAGCTGGTAGCTGTTAGCCAGGCTTTAGCAGTAGTCAGGTTAACAGTATTCTGATTTGATGTTGGGAATGTTGCATGATGGAAAAGTTGGCTCAGCATGTCGGCTGGTCACCCCGGCAGCTTCTTGGATGATGTAGGAAATGAAGTAGCTTGGTAGGTTAGATTGGGATAAGCATTGCTCCTTAGTGCTTAACTCACCTTAGACAGTTCGGTGAACCATCAAAGCAAACCCTCAGGTTCTAGAGTACATGATTGGTCCTTCATCCCTATCATCCCCTCTAGGTTATTTGAGATTTAGGATCAAATCTAGCTTGGATCCAGGTTGCTCATCCTCGAAAGTGTAAGGCCGGGGATCGGTAGTGTTGAAGGAGTCCAAGAATCCATATCCTTTAGGTAGTTCGATCTTGTAAGCATTAGGATTAATCTTTTCTAACACTCTAAAAGGTCCATCAACCATGGGGCATAACTTGCTCCTCCTCAAATTGGGGAATCGCTCATTGCTGAGGTAGATCCAAATTAGATCACTAAGTTGAAACTCTCTCTTCTTTTACCCTCATCCTCACCTCTTGAGCTTAGCAGTAACTCAAATTAATTACTCTACCACCTTTAGGTACATGGCTCTAATGGCTTCGACTCTTTCTGCGGCTAATTGGTCATCATTAAGTTTCGATTAGGGTGATAAGTCCATTGAGAGCTCAAGGTTAAACCCATAAGCGACCTCTAGTAGAAACATGTTTGTCATGCTATGGGCAGTCCTATTGTAGGCGAACTCAATGATTAGTAGACATAAATCCCAGTTAGCCATGTTTTGTTCGACAACAACCGTAGCAAAGTTCCTATGGTTCTATTGGAAACCTCTATCTGCTTATCGGTTTGTGGATGGCAAGATGCACTATACAATACCTTAGTTCCCATTCTTCTCCATAGCATCTTCCAAAAGTGGCTAATGAACTTAAGGTCTTGCTCTAAAATAATGGTTTTAGGCATGCCATGAAGCTTGATTACTTCTTGTAAGAAATGAAAAGAGATAACTAAAGTGTCATTGGTTTTGGAACAAGGTACGGAATGTACCATCTTACTAAATCAATCGACTACCACCATGATAGAATCCTTCCCTTGAGTTGTCCTTAGAAATCCCAACATGAAGTCTATACTCAGCTTGGACTAAGGTTTGGTCAGGATGGGCAAGGGCAGATAGTGGCCTTGCTTAGCTCGGCTCTTCACCTTTCAACAAGTCGAACATCTTTCCAATACGAACTGCACATCTCTCATCATTCTTAGCCAGATGAATCTCCCAAATAGTACTTCATGGGTTTGGAGTTAACCAAAGTACCCTATCAATCCTCTTCTATCCACTTCATGCACTGGCAATTCTCTCATAAAACAGGTCGAGATATATAGCCTCCTCTTCCTAAATAAGTATTTGTTTTCCTTGTGATAGTCATCCAGTATCCATCCTTCCTCACGCCTAGCATAGATAGAACTAAAGTGTAGATCCTCAGTACACAAATTCTTTATTGTTAAAAAGCCAAGCAGCCTATTCTATTGCTTAATTAGGAGAGAATGTCATCTTGATAGGGAATCAGCCACTACATTGTTCTTTCCATTCTTATATTTTACAACATAAGAAAACCCTTCCATGAACTTGACCTATTTAGCTTACCCCCGAGACAACTTGGGTCAGCTCTTCAGATATCATAAGGATTTATGATTAGTGTAGATCACAAAATCCTTGGATAGCAAATAATGTTGCCACACTATTAGGGCTCAGATTAAGGAGTAAAACTCCTTGTCATATACAAAATAATTGAGTGTAGCTCCTCAAAGTTTCTCACTAAAGTAAGCAATAGGTTATCCTTCTTACATCAGTATGACACCTATGCCTAGTCCAAACGCATCATACTTTACTTCAAAAACTTTGTCAAAGCTCAATAGAGCTAAGACGGGGGTTGTCGTTAGCCTCTATTTCACCTCCTCAAAACTCCTCTTCTCTCTCTCCCCATCTAAATTCAGTGCTCTTCTTTGATAATTCGGTAAGTGAGGTTGCAATCATACTAAAATTCTTTATAAATATGCGATAGAATGATGATAGGTCATAGAAACTTCTCACATCTACATTATAAGTCGATACAAGCCATTCTATGATCGCTCTTATTTTCTCATCATCGACTCGGATGCTACCTCCACCTACAACAAACCCCACAAAGATCATCTTGGGTCGGTAAAAGTCACATTTCTTTAGATTGGCGTAGAGCTGTTCAACTCGATGTTTTGCAAAGACTCTTTAGAGATGCTCCTAGTGAGTCTCCAGGTTGGGGCTATATACTAGAATGTCATCAAAATAAACCATAACGAACTTCCCTATTAATTCTTAGAGCACATGATTCATTTGGCACATTGGATAGTCCAAATGGCATTACAATCCATTCATGTAAACCATGTCATGTCTTAAATATGGTCTTCCATTCATCACCCTTATGCATTCGATAGTCATAGGACTTAATTTCATCTGCTTGCCTCCATGCTCCATAGAACATGTATTCCTTCTTCCTTCTTATATAACTACTCGATCAAACAGATATGGTTGCCTAAGTAAAATGTAGGATGCCCTTGTGGGTAGCACATCACGGAGTACTTCATCTCAATAACTACCAATGCAAATTGGCATGGACACCTATTTGTTCACTTGTAAGCCTCTTTTTATCACAGAGCTAATGAAGCTTCTAAGGCTTTGGGTGGAGCTTAGTCAACAATTTTAATTACTAGGCCATAAATGCAAAGGCTACATTGGTACAGCTCCCACTATCAATGATCAGCGCACATAGAGACTCATTCACCTTACATCCAATATAGAAGAGATTTTCCTTCTATTCATCTTCGGGCACTAAACTGACACTCATCATCCTTCTCAATACTAAAGTGGCCAACATAAAGTTACCTTCCTCACTGTGGATAACTTCCTCCTCAAACAATACGGCCTATCCATCCTCTTTGATCTCCTCTACTTCCTCATCGGTACTATCAACTTCAACAGACAGCAGTTCGCTTTAGATCACCATAATTGTTCTGATCGAATGTTGAGCGGCTATTTGTTTGAAGCCATGGCATTTGAAACACTTGGTCTCACTCATCTTCCTCCTTAAACTCTAACCCTTCTTAAACTTCCTTAGAGGTTCCTTCTCCACTACTCGAGTAGTCTCAGTAGGCTAAACCTCAGTAACCTTACTTGGTTCCATTCACATAGGTCTACTCAAAATAGATCGGCTACTGCTAAGTTAGTTGACAGGTGGTCGAAACCTTCCTGTTTGATGCCTTTCTATCCTTTAGGTAGCTTGGATTGCATCATTAAGTGTTCCAATATCTAGATTTTTCAAGACATCCCTAATCTCATACTTCAGTCCACTAATGAACTAAGATATAGTTCGGTCCTCTGGCTCCACAACTTCACATCGAATCATTAACATTTAGAATTCCTTAGCATAAGTGTTTATACTCAACCCTTCTTACCTCAGCTCATGTAGTCTTTTGAAGGCATCCTGTAAATAATAGCTTAGCACAAACCTTCTCTACGTAAACCTCTTTATTTCATCCCAACTCCTAATCTCTCGTTCTCGCTCCCTTCTTTGAGTGGCTTATAAGTTCTTCTACCATAGGGCGACATAACTAGTGAACTCCAACATAGCAAGTTTAACCTTTGCATTATCGAGTACGTTGTGGCATTCAAACTGCTTTTAAATCCCATCCACTTAATCAAGGTAGTCTTCCATATCACCACTCTTAGAAAAACTTGGAATACGAATCCTTAACCCTTCAACTTTGGGGTCTTGTATATTTCTTTCTTCAAGCTCGTAGTACTCCTTTGCTTCATCATCTCCTTCCTCTTCTTTCTTAATTTCTTTAAGTGCTAGCCTTCGCCTAACATCACTACCCATTTCTTCAGCTCGAGGCGATCGAGCTGGGGTCTTAACTTAGCTAAATTGACCATTAGCTTGCTCTTCTTGCTTATGTCCTCTAATAGGGTTATTTCTAGTTCATTGTTTATCTTCTTGGATAACTATCACCAAATTGGCTACTAGGTCGATAAGCTTACCTAAGCAGTCACTCATTGACTGAGGTGTGAAGCTTCCTTCTTACCCTTAGGGGTTAAGTATCACCTTCTTGGTTTCCTAGAGTTCTTGAACATATGAATTTGACATTGTTGGTTAACTTAGAAAAATGCATGTTTAAAGCACCACTTAAAGTTCTCTCCAAGAATGGCAACAATAGAACAATAACTACTAGTCCTATTACTATGACAACTATAGACAGTGAAAAAATAAATAACTACACTCTGTTTTTACGCATAGGAAACAAGGGAAAATAGAGGACATAATTCTTCTCAACTTTGAAAAGCATAGGTTAGCAATATAACCTCTAACAAACGAGGACAGTAACAAACCACTTAAAGAACACAGTAATAGAATCCAGCTTCGAATGTAGCCAAGTGCTTTTGATACCAAGTTGATACAGATACATATATAAACACATGAACCCAATATCATACTTAACTAAGGGATGAGTCTAAGCCGTAAGATGGCTTGAAAAGTAAATGATAGTTAAAGGATGATTAAGGGTTCTCACACACCAACGTTGGATATGATGCACCGATGCCTCATACGAGCTTAAGATGCACTTGATGTGATGCATAAGTGTGGCCAGAGGTTACTCGCTATTCCATGCTCAAAGGGTTAGATAAGAGTAGCTTGAGAGTAAATAGCAAAACACTTAGCTCAAGAGAGTACATCTAAAAAGTTCAATCTCATAATTGTTGTGGTTGTTACAATGTACAAGTACTTATATGACTTAATTAAGGTAAATCCTAAGTGAGAGTAAATTACAAAAAAGATTCCTACTAGTAAAGGAAAAAGAGAATAATTTACAAGGGTATTAATGTAATCGTGCAAAAAGAATATCTGTTGGTAGTAGGGATAGTAGAGATGTCAAAAAAAGGACAGCACGCTAATAATTTTGCTCATTATGTGGTCTCAATAACACTACGAATCGAGCTGGGTAAGCCTTGGTTAAGTTTGGTTAGTGTTAGCAGTTCGGTAACTCTAATTGCTACCATTGGACAAGGGTTGGCTCAAGGGTGACTCACATACGAATAGGCCTCGAGGTGGTTGGCTCCTGGCAGCTATTAGCCCAGCTTCAACAGTAGTTAGGTTGACAGTATTCCGATTCGATGCTAGGAATGTTGCATGATGGAGAGGCTAGCTTGATACTAGCTGGTCACCTCAATTGCTTCATGGATGATGTAGGAAGCAAAGTAGCTCGACAGGTCAGATAAGGGTAAGCATTATTCCTTGGCGCTTAACTCACCTTGAATAGCTCGACAAACCATTTGATAGAACCCTGGGGATTGGGAGTACGTGATCGGTTCTTGACCCCTATCACTAGTGGTGGGTTTGAATCATAAGATGGCTTGAAGAATAAATGGAAGTCAAAGGTTGAGTAGGGGTTTCTTACACAACAATGATGGATATGATGCACTAACACTTTACACAAGCTCAAGTGACACTTAATATGACATACAAGTATGGTTAGAGCTCATTCGCCACTAATCTATGCTTGAATGGCCTAGATAAGAGTATGGAGAGCTAGTAAGGAAACAGTTTGCTCAAAGGAACAAGTTCCGCATGCAATATTCTTGATTGATTTTAGCCGATACATTTTGCAAGGTATTTATATGTCCTAATTAGGGTAAGTCCTAGGATTCTTCTAATTACAAAATTAAATACATACTTAAAATGGAAAATGACTTTAAAGAAAGGATAAATTGGTAATTATAGAAAAAGAATATCCCTTGCTAGGATAGTATGGACGTTAGAGAGATAAGACACTTATATACTTCTTAGTGCTATGGTCTATACTATATTGTATGTTGAGCAAAGCTGCTCTTAGTAAAGTAAGTCAGGTCGGCAACTTGGTAGTTCAGTAGCTCAAGGCTTAGGAAGGGTTAGCCCAACAAGTGGTCATTTGTCTGCTTGGCACTTGGGTAGCCCAGCCTTGGAATTTCTTGCCATTAAGTGCTTGGCTCAATGAAGGGTTAGTTACCTCAATTGATTGGGATCATGGTCCAATAATGTACTCCCGAGCTTAAGGATTAGCTCATATGGTTTGTCGAGCTATCCGAGGAGAGTTAAACTTAGAAGAGCAATATATTCTTCAATTCAACCTATCGAGTTACTCTATTCTCCACCTCATTTAAGAGACTCCTGAGGTTACTAACCTCTTACTAAGCCGACCCCTCCATAATATGTCAGTCCAAGTCTAACATCAAACCTGCATACTATCGACTTGATACATGGCTAAGGCCGAGTTGACCCCAATCTTGACTTGACCAACTAAGGCCGACCTAACAATAAACTACCTCTTGAGCTAGCCTTTCCTCAATCTAGAACATTTGAGTTGCTAACCTTGACCTGACCTGACCTGTTTATAGCCTACTTTACTCAACAAACCACATCATTAGGACCATAGAATGGATAGCTGACATGGGCCTTATTTTGCTGACATTCGCATTACCTTTTATAACCAAATACTCCTCTTTTTGTCCGATTACAACTCTACCCATGTAAATTATTCCTTTTTCCTTTCTTATAGGAATCATTTTGTAATTTACACTAACCTAAGACTTACCTTAATATGTTCATATAATACTTGTAAATTGTAATAGCCGTAATAGTGAAATATATTGATATTCAAACATATTGTTCCTTTAAGAGCTAAGTATCTTTGCTTACTCTCAACTACTCTTATCTAACCCATTAAGTAGGGATTAATGGTGAATGACCTCCAACCATACTTATGCATAGTATCAAGTGCGACCTGAGCTCATATGAGGCATTAGTGCATTATATCCACCATTAGTGCATGAGGACCTCTACTCAACATTCGACTATCATTTATCCTTCGAACAGTCTCTAGGTTACGTGTGATATCACAAGTTTGTGTGTTTACCTACAGACCCATACCGTCGATGGACTTTGTAATGAGATGGAGAAAGGTTAGCATAAAATAGCTCAATAAGTTAGGATGGAGAAGGCATTGATATTCAAGTCTCTACTCTTCTAGAACAGCTTAGTAGACTAAGCTAGTGAGTCCTCAGGTTTGGGAATGAGTGATCGGTTCGTGATCTTTATCCATTTTCTAAGTGCGAGTTTTAGTTAAAGCAAATTTCTTTTCTAAGACACATTGTCAATAGAGATGGAATATCAATAGACCTAGTGAAGATCAAAGAAGTACTTAATTAGCCCATACTGAAGTTAGTGGTAGATATTAGGAGTGTTCTAAGGTTAGCTAGGTATTACAAGAAGTTTGTTGAAGGGTTTTCTAGATTGGTAGCTCCATTAACAAGACTACCACAAAAGGGAGTGAAGGTTGAGTTGGATGACAAATGTGAAGTTAGCTTCAAGGAGTTCAAAAGAAGACTTATAATGGCTCTAATGTTAGCACCAGCCTAAAGTGGTGAAGAGTTTATGATATATAGTGATGCTTCACACCAAGTGTTCAACTGTATGCTTATGAAAGATGGAAGATGTTGCACTTCACAATTTAAACCATATGAGAAGTGTAAGATCTTCATTAACCAAAAGAGTTTGAAGTACTTCTTTACCCATAAGGAGTTGAATATGAGACAAAGGAGGTGGTTGGAACTTATAAAAGATTTTGACATAGACATTAAATATCATCTTAGGAAGGCAAATATGGTAACAGATACTTTGAGCAAGAAGAAATGGGGAAATATAGCAACCTTGATAACTATATAAAGACCCTTACTAGAGGACATGAGAGGATTGGAATTGGAGGTAATGATACGAGAGATAAGGTCATGTTTGGTAACTTTGTGCATTCAACCTACCTTAATTGGTAGATTGAAAGCAGCTTAGTTAAAGGGTAATATAATAAAACTAACTTACTACATTGCCAAAAGGGCAAAAAGGATAGGTAGTACAAAGGAGTATAGTACAATGTTAGAAAAAGGAATGATAGGTAGCACACTATGATTAGGCTCATGTTTTGGGGTTATGGAAAAACGTTGTGGGTGAGCCATATTGATGCTATGGTTGTTGTTGACAAACTCTATTGGGAGTTGCCTAGGTAGATAAGGGACTGTCATGACCTTACAAGGGGCCTAGTAGGATTACCTAAAATTTCCATAACATGTGTGTACCCATAATATGAAAATTGCCTTGCAAGTAAGAGATTGCACGACTCTAAATGATTAATTACTAAGGTTACTGATTTTTAAGTAAATAATTTACTATAAAATACAAATATAAATAACTAAGGATGTCTGATGTCCCATAGTTCCTCAAAACTGTAGAGAATCGGTATCCCCTACCAAATAATAAGGCAGGATATATCAATATTACAAAAGAAATACAAGAAAAATTAAATTATCAACAAAAGATGTTTATGTATCATCTAAAGGGTACTCAGCTACTTCTAATACTAGCATACATGTCTTCATCTCACACTTAGCACTTGAGACTTATCCCAATCCTAATATAAGTAAACCTGCAAAAGAAACTATGAGGGAGTGAGCATATAATAGCTCAGTGAGTTCATTCATTCCTCACTACTACCGTTCAAGCAAGTCATCACACATTATTATCACATATGCAAGCAAGCTATCTACATACAAAATGAATGCAGGCGCGATGAATGCAAGCAACACATCCATAGGAGTCCAGAACTATGGAAGGTGTAAAATTACGTCATCTACACTTCGATTATCCCCTGTACTTACCCGTATAGGGCACCTCAACTTACCTGCATGAGGCTACTTAGGGGCCTCACCCCATTAGGCTGCACTCGACTATTACCCTAGCCGAGAAAAGATTTCAATTCAAATAGGGAGATTCCATTCTAGGACTATCCACCCTCTAAGGCCCCATCGGGCACAAACTTACGAGTCCATCTCGTAGACCAAAATTAACCAAGGCCTTATAAGCACAATAAAGTGAGTCATCTCGCTATCAAGTGGAGAACCTATACTAACTTTGCCTTAATGATAAAATATCATTTTTGGCACTACGACCCTTATCAAAATCGTACAAAATATGTTTAAGATTAGGAAAACTTTTTCCAAAAATACCCTTTTTAACATTTTCCAAAGCTAGCACTCTCCATCCATACATTTACTGAGTCGTAGACATGCGACGAATAGAACTAGTTATTTGTATTAGATATTTATATTTATCAAATTAAAAAAAAATGATCATACAGATAATAGCATATAAGCAGAACAGTTATTCAAACATACAAGCAACAACAAGTAGTAAGCAGCAAAACATCATATAAGTAACACACATAAGCAAGTAGCAGGTCATTAAAACTCCCTCACCTGAATTATTGCTCATTCTCCAAACCTTTGAGGTTTCCAGAAATCGATATTGAACACCTAAAATATAATAACACTTATAAGTATTCTATAAAGTCAGACTCTTTAGTTAACTAAAAGTTTATTGTAGTTTATCTAGTTTCCCCCAATATACCCCAAGTCTTATATTTATAGGGTTTATCATACTCAATGGGATTAATAGTAACTATTTTATCATATTTGTAAGCTACAAGACTTCCTTTATGTATTTTGGAACTTTTTCATTTTAGTTCGGATCATTGTGAACTTATAGTCCATTTTGATTGTTTTCAAGCGTATTTTCTTGTAACGAAGTCCGTTTTGGATGTTGTAACTCATAACATAAATTGTGATATAAAAATATCACAAAAATTATTATTTAAGTTTAAAAATTATAAAATATTGATTTTCACTTTTTCTTAACATATTTATGATTTAATAATTATTTAAATCATATATTT